>JBCEWC010014448.1:0-14363 GCA_038996855.1 Solanum aculeatissimum
AGAAAAATATGATGTCATGGATGACATCGAGAAAAATATGATGTCATGGATGACATCAAGAAAACCTTTTTTTTTTTTTTTTGGATCATTACATAAATGGACATGAGCGTAACTCAACCACGAAAGTTAGCTCATGAAGTAAGGATTGTCCAAGAGGAAACCACAATCCATTTCCTCAACCAATGTAGGTCTTATTGATTTCTTTTCCCAACACTTAAGTTTCTCTGAATCTTTTGTCTTGTGTCTCAACGTCACACAACCCAAAGTTCACTTTGGGCTCATTAATCTCCAACTTCAAAAGTTTATCCAAATCATCTTATAGTATTTATGAATTCCTACTTTATGTTGGGGTGACAATTTATTGTTCTTATCTTAAACTCTGCTTTCATGTTGATATATCCTAACTAGTAGTCGGTTTGCTTTTGTCACTCTGCCTCCATTTCCCTAACTCCCAACAATTTTCTAGCTTAGGCAAAGTTTTTGTGGACGGAAAAGTTGTTACCAAAGCAGGGACTCAAATCCCTGATAAAGCTGTTGTGGAGATCATGGCTGAAATTCCAAAATACGTATGCAGGTGAATATTCCTCCTCTGAGCCTATATTTTCATTTTTGACATACTTAGCAGAGGTCTCAGCAGCTCTTTGACTTGCTTGTTGATGTGTACTCAGAGGAGGATATAAACTGGAGGCCGCAATTGAAAACCTGGGGATTTATGTCGCAGGAAAAGTAGCTCTTGATTCAGGCTTGTCTACTGGAGGATTTACTGATTGTTTACTTCAGCATGGTGCTTCATTTGTCTATGGAGTTGATGTAGGATATGGACAGGTAACATTACAAGACTTAAAATCTGATTCTCATAAAGCTTCTTTTTTGAATTTTCTTTTACTGATTTCAACTACCCAAGTTAAGGTCCCAAGTCATCCAATTTGAGAAGTCGAAAAGACATCGAATATACATGGTGCTACGCTTGTTGGAGGTTTGGAGCACCTCTAGCGAGTATCATTTTATTGTGAACAGATAGTGGAGAAAAGGAATGTTGAGTCCAAATGCATTGCCATAATGCTAGTGCAATGTGTAGGTCAGAAAAGGAGGGAAAAAATTGTAAGACCCGTAAAACTTCTTATAATAAAATTAAATTGCAAAGATATGAAATCATAAATCTATAGTTAGGACATTGCCATTATTAAAAAAATCAGAAGTAAAAGTAATTTTCTGTACGAAGCAAAGCTGAGTTGTAAGTGCTCAAAATTGTAACCTGAAATTACTTCTAGCATAAAATGGCGGTGCTGGTGGAATAAGGCACCAATGGTTAATGGTTTGAAGAATCAATTTTCTGTTCTCTTTTTGGAAAGTATCCTAGTGTCAGTGACGGCCCATAAAGAAAATTTGTACACTAAATCGTAGAGCATTGAGCAAGAAACCATTCGAATGTATGAATCTACTGTCATTTTGAAAAACTTTCTGTATGCTTTGAATTTAACTTCAACAGTTAAAATTCCTGAATAATGAGATTTTCCTTCTACTTTTGGTTGTTAAATAACGTCTTGTTTAAGATTAATTAGTGCCAAGCAGTCCTGGATCATCTTCAAATTGCTGGTCATTTGGTTATTTATATTATTTGGAAACAACCTCTCTACCTCCACGAGGTAGTGGTAAGGTCTGCGTATATTTTACCTTTCCCGGACCTCATTTGTGGGATTTCACTGGGTATGTTCTTGTTGGTTATTTATATTCTTGCTGATTTCTTCACAGGTGGCAGATAAAATTCGTCGAGATGAGCGTGTAAGTGTTATCGAGCGTACAAACTTGAGATACCTTTCTGAACTCCCACAAAAAGTTGATTTAGTAACTTTGGACCTCTCATTTATTTCAATACTTCTGGTAAGCGTTTTCTTCTCCAAAAGGCTACCCATGTAATTGTTATAATGTTAGTTTCCTTCATGATTTAGCATAGAAAATCAGCCTGTTCCATTTTCGTATATGGTTTGTCAGCAATGTTTATTATATAGATGGTCTTTGTCAATGCCAAGTAATGCTCAAATGTTCATTGTCTATCCAGGTGATGCCTGCAGTTGTCAATTTGATGAAAGAGGAAGCTACTTTAGTGACTCTGATTAAACCTCAGTTTGAGGCTCGGAGATCCCAAGTAAGCATTTTTCAGAATCCTGCCTGCGTTTGTAAAGCTTTATTGTGCCTTGAGAAGTGACCTCATACCAAATATCTATATAATAAAATAATAAAAGCACGAAGGCTCTATGCAAAATGTTAATAGGCTCTTTACCCTTCGTAAATGCAGTCTATGTTGGATAAAATTTTAAGTACAAATGATTGTGTTTTTCTGAGGGAAAAAACCAAAATTTCCTAAATCTAGTGTTAAAAATTGTCGATTTTCCAACAATTAATGTCATTTTACATTGAGCAAAATTGTCATGTAATTATTTTCCTAATAATATTTATGATTTTGAGATTAACTAAAATTTGCTTACTAAGTCTTTTTCTTATTTGAGATTTTGCTTACTAAATCTTTTCTTATTTGAGTAATGTAGGAAGCCCTAATATTTAGGTCTATAACCTATGTTGCTCAACCTCTCCAGAAATGTTGTCTCACCCATGTCAGATTCTCCAAAAATGCAACTACTTTTGGAGTATCCGACACGCACCAGTCATCATTTTTGAAGAGTTCGAGCAACAACCTTTAACCAATTTTAAAATTTTCTTAGATAGAAAGGAGGTCGCATATCAGGGTAGAAGACTAATAGGCTAGTAGGGGCAGGTTGATCTCTGACCTTATGATATTGTAGGTTAGTAGGAGTAGTTGTGTCTTTATATCCTGTGTTGTCATTATTCATTTTATAGTTGTTACTTTTATCGTATTTACATGCTATCATTTGCTTTTCATTATTAGTCGTTTTCCTTTTTTTTTTTTTTCATATCTAGTATCTTTTGCTTATGGGGCTTGATTTTTTTAGACAAGGGTTTTCCGGAAACAACCTCTCTATCTCCATGAGGTAGTGGTAAGGTCTGTGTACACTTTACCCTCCCTAGACCCCACTTGTGGGAGTCCTGTGGGTATGTTGTTGTTGTTGTATTTGGACTATGCAATATAATTGTATCCTTCAAAAAGGTAGTAAGTCAAAGCCAATAAGCACCTCCTTGCGAAAAAATTACAGAGAAATTTACAGGTGCAACATTCTTCTAATTGCCTTCACAAACAACTGAAGTATACAATTTTCTATATTAATTAAGCAACTAAGAAAACCAGTCAATATGTCTTTCTAGTTTCTTGAAAAAGCAAGTACTTGTACCCAGAGAGATACACGAAGTTGTTATATATTTATGTCATGGAATCAATATTCCATAAATTTATGCTTTTTTACTTTAACTTCTAACTTATAACTCAACAATGTTTCTTTATAATATTTATATGATTTTAAAAAAATTTGTACTCATTAATAAAGAGCACATGTGCAATGCGCATACCTAAAGACTGGTAAATAAATAGAAGTGTTACTTCTAGAGCCGTCAAAATGGGTTTAGCCCATGGGGCTGACCCGACCCAAACCATTATTGGGGTAGGGTAGGGTTGGGATAAGATTTTTCAAGCTCATACAAAAACTAAGGCTTTTAAGCCCGATCCAACTAAGCCCTTGACCCTTGACGCTTGATTGAAGCCGTGCTGTGGTTGGTCCATGGGCTAAAATAATTATTTAATTTGAATTAAAATAACTAAAGTTGTAAGACATAATTGTTCTTTAGTTTACAAGTTTGTTTTTTCAAATTTCCTTTACTTATTTATTTGTCAAAAAAGATTAATATTTTTCTTTATCATAGGATGGGTCAAATTCATAATCACTATTCGCCATATTTTCTTTGAACATCTTCTCATTTTCTTGATTTTATATTTTTCAGATATGAGATTGTAATGGAAAACACCACCAATCAAATGTATAATGCATATTATAATTGTAATTACTCTCCCGTCTCATTTTATGCGGCATCCTTTGATTTTGCACGGTGTTTAAGAAAAAAGAAAGACTTTTGAAATTTGTGGTCTAAAACAATCCTTTGATATTTGTGTGGCCAAGATCCATATCATTAAGGATAAAATAGAAATTTTAAAGTTAAATTGTTTCTAATTATAGTAAGGTGATTTTTTTTGGATGGAATAAAAAGGAAAGAATGCCACATAAAATGGGACAACGGGAGATTATGTTTTTTCTATAATTTTGTTAGACATGTTAAAAACTTAATATATTGATAGAATTTTAAGTTTGAAAAGAAAAAAAATCGGTAAAAAAAAGGGTTCCCCCCCCCCCCCCCCAAGCTTGTGGCCCTTCAAGGATTGGGTTGCGCTGGTCATCCAAGGTCCTTTCAAATGAAGGGTCAGCTCATCCTAGCTCTTCAAAATTCTTGTCCTGCGAGGCTCGGGCTGGCTGGCCCGTATTGACAACTCTAGTTACTTCTTGTAAACATTTTAAATCTCAAAGCCCTTATTCGCTTGCTTAGAGAGGGAAATTGATCAAGTCTAAGGCTAGTGTATCCATACAAATTCATCTTTCACACCTCTGATGGACATTGTCGGCGACCATCCTTTTCATGTTTTGCATTACATTGGATGTTGTTTCTATTGTGATGAAAGCTGAGATGCTAAGTAATTTCATACCTCACCGCTCCCCTCCATCACCCTTCTAAGCTGACCAATCTATCAATATTGGTTAATTGCATTACTACTTCATCTAAAAGCTTAATTTATTAGCTTTTATTCATATTAAATCTACAAGACGACCTTCATCCCCTTTATGCGTGTTTGATTCTTTTCTTGGACCAAGCATGTGAGAAATATTCTTGTTGATGGTGGCAGTGAGATATCAATGTAGGATCCGTAATGACCTCATCTAAAACTGTAATATTTATATCGATCTGCAACAAATATACTAAAATGGGGAATTTTGAGTGGACTCGACTTGGTAGAGTACTTTGATTTGATGGATGAACCAATTTTTCTGACATCATAATTGAAGTCTTTTCATCAGTGGTCTTAAATTTAGTTTAGTCACTCCTAGCAAATGCAATTTTATGAGCTTCTTCAGGTGGTATTCTTGTATGCGTTTGGATTTGAAGGATTCTGCATATGGAAACATAGGGTACAAGCATCAGCTTATCAATGTCCTTTTAAGCCAAGTAATGCCTCAATCAGATCAACTGAAGCTTAATCATTTGTGCGTATCTAGTCTTGTGTTAGTACTGCTTTCTAGATACCTTGGCTTTTGTTCTGCTCTTAAGGATGTTCTCTATGTTAATTTTGTGATTGAATTTGCACGTAAAGGATTCTATAGGGTATAAGGATTGGCTTAGTCATATCTCTCTCAAGCCTACGTTTGACATGTCTCTTGGACTCCTTAGAAATGTCATTGGGTGCGTGTTGGATCTTCCATAAGTACTGCATTTTTGGAAGATTTGACACAGGTGTGGCAGCTTTTTTGGAGAGTCCAAGCAACATAGCTGTTGATTCAATTAGATGAATAGCTATAGATATTCCACTGATATCTCAGTCATTTGCAACCTGAAGTCTCTTGTATTGGTATTGCTTCCAAGAGGCATTGGGTTTTATTGTGTTCTTAAGATTTATCTTGATTTTGCAAGATAATTATGTATTTTTGATGTAGACTTTTATATGCATGTTAGGTTGGAGGAGGTGGAATTGTAAGGGATCCCTTGGTCCATCAAGAGGTAAGCATTTCCCAGCTTTTTCATTTGTTTACTTTTGATGCTTTATAACCTACTCAAAAGTTGCTTATTAAGACCTTTTTGGATTTATTTCTTATTAAAAAAATTATTAAGACTTTTGCTTAATGATATTAGTATCTTGGCTATTTTGTGGAGGCACAATGGGCTAAATCGAAAGCAACTGATAGTCTATCCAACTATTATAATCAGTCAAAAAGTATGAAAAGGCACGAAAACATTTGGTTAGTGGGAGAAAAACAGTTCCTTTGGCAAGAATGACATTTGAATCCATGCTATAATGTTTTTTTGGACAACAATTTAGACAAGTATCTAATTTATTTGTGAAATTTTCTATGGGTGCATTGCTCATATTGATTACTTGAATATTAAATATGTTAATATCTCTCATTTTCTTGTTGATTTATTCTCCTAATCTTGTCTTAACATGATGCTATTTAAACATATCCTCACGTATGGCAAAACTATGCTTCCTTTTTAGTCCAACCAAAGCAAAACATAAATTATTCGAATTGATAATAGTAATATGAAACCCCTCGGCCGAATAAGTAGGTCAATTGGTGGAAAGTAGACAGTAAGACTGCTCAACTTTCATTCAAGGCTCTACTGTTTTTGTTTTCTTATATGAAATACACTGTTAGTAAAGTTATCGTGTGCTCCCTTTGTCCCAATTTGTGTGATGCACTTTCCTTTTTAATATATTCCAAAAAGAATGATACCTTTCTATATTTAAAAATTATTTAGCTTTAAACTTTTCATTTTACCTTCATGAGATGATTTGTAACTACATAAATATCTATGACTTGTTTTACTCCATAAGTTTAAAAAAGTCTTTCTTAATTTTCACTGCCAGTTGAGCTCGTCGCACCGGGCTTGTCTAGTGCAGGTTACCTCTCCTGTATGGTTTGCGAGCTATTGCATAGGAGCGGGGATTTTACCCTGTGCGCACCTAAAGGGTAGCGGCTACGGGTTCCCTCTGCTATCAATATATATATATATATATATATATATTTCCATTGCCAGTCAAAGTGCATCACATATATTGGATGGAGGAAGTAAAGATACTTATATTTCAACTTGGAAGTAATCAATCCAGTATCTTGCATAACTCTATTATTTCCCTGGTTGAGTCCCATAATGTCACGTTCGTGGAAGCATATAATACAGGAGGAAGGGGGAGTAGGTCTCTGAGACATTTTTTCATTTGAATCTGGTGTAAGTTTTTCTATGAATCGGATGGATGCTAACTGCCAATGGGTGAAAGAAAGTGAGAACTCTGACTAGAATAAGGATTTGGATAAAGAGAACCGAAATTTCTGTCAACTCTGGTAGGATGGGAAAACCACTGATAGTTTAACCAGCAAATCAAAGAGCTGGATTTACACACTAATTGCAGCATTCCATTTGATTGTACATCTTGCTATTTCGAGTCATGGGATAGACTAGGTCTTACGGGCATGTTGTTAGTCTGCTTGTTTGTGCTCGGGATGTGCCATATGGCTGAGCTCTTGGAGAAGTCAATCAGAGTTGAGTTATCAGTTCCCAATCTTTTAAGTAGATTTTCCATTTTTTAATGGGTTAGAGCATCTTTTTTCCATCAAACTAGGTGCCAAGAATTTTGGGCTGTGTGAGGTACGTTAAAGTTGATATTTTCACGATAACCTTCTTGGGGGAAATCTGGAGATGCTGGAACGCCCCACTTGGTTCTATTGTTATTTGTTCAATATCCCCATACCTATTTCCCATCATCAAACTGTTTTTGGTGTCTGGTATACCATAATTTTTAGCAAGAAAAATTAACTGAGAACAAAAAGAATATGTTACTCCTAGTTACATCTCTTGCTTATAACGGAAATTCATCGTTTTGATGTTGTTGTAACGAAATGCTTACTATTACTGCTGTGCAGGTGATCGAGAGGATCATAAATGGGGTTCAAAACCATGGATTTCAATGCAAAGGTTGGATTGAATCTCCTTTGAAGGGAGCTGAAGGAAATAAAGAGTTTCTAGCTTGCTTCAATCGAGTAGTCATCAATGAAGAATCGAGAAACAGTAAGCCTAGCTATCATTTGGAATCAACCATGTATGAGCAGTCATCAGGAAAGAAGCTAAGAAACACTAAGCCCGCGTAACATTTGGGATCAAACATGTATTGTACGGACATGCTGGATGCCTACCAAAAAATATTAAATTGCACAATTTCTAGAGGGGCTTGGGGTCCAATGAATTACTTGGAAGCATAATTTTGAAGTCGGATGGCTAGATGGTTTTATGAGGGCCTTTTGAGTGTGGTCCTTGCTTTTCTGACTACAAACATTGAATATGTTGAAGTTTTAGCAATGGCCAGCATGACTACACTTGCAGAGACGATCAATTAAAACCAAATATTCCTTAATTACCCACTTTTGAGTCTACTCACTCTTGGACTAGCTGAAAGGGAAACAGGGAACTGTATGAGGTATTTCTTTCACTTGTGTATGGGGAGAGTGTAGAAAGGAGGAGGATGGGATTGGACTTTCTAGGTTATGTTGTGTAGCTTTTGTTTTACAAAGGTGAATGTAGTCCCTCTGAATCAGTTTATAGCAATACTAGTGTTCTACCCTATTCTTATGTTTCTGTAGTATAATAAAAAATAGTTGGCCAGAAATGGAATGAAATGCACATCCATAAATATATATATGTAACGAAATGAAAAGAAAACATGGGTTACCTTTGCAGAGTGTACGCCTGTGTTTTAGACTGCACAAGGCGACATAAGATTACTAGGGTTTGTGTCCCCTTGCAATGCTTGTCTTTTTGAATTGAGATGTCAATTAATATAAAAAACTTAAAATATTTAATTTGAATACATAAATATTCAAAATCTCAATAGCAATAATATATTAGTAAATATTTTAATTCAAAAACTAATAATAAATAGTACTTAGAAGGTACTAAAAGTGTAGGACTTGAATTACTCAATAATTCATAAGACAATTGACTAGCAATATTCAAACTCTAAAAGTCTATTCTTCTTCAAGATTTTCAAAATCTTGAAGTTCAACATCCCTTTCATTATATGCTCCTCATCTTCTTCCTCGGATTCTTTGCCAATTAGTACTCTAATCCTACTTGAACTTGTAGATGTAGTTTGTACTCCTTTGTCCTTATTGAGCGCCCTTCAGTTGGTTCTTTGGCTCTATCCATAGCTTCACAAATATTTCCCATTGGTGATTTTTTTCCATCTACCAAATGAAGTACTTGATTTTAACTTGAGTGTTCGAAGAACATTTTAAAAGTCGGCTGAAATAAGAAGGTTGAAAACTTCTTTCCCTGAAGTTTCCTTTGAAAATCTACTTGAAGTTCATTCGATTCAAAGGACTAGAGTTTTCAAATTTTCTATTGTTTGTATATACTTCCAAAGTAAAGTAGGTTGTTGTAAGTCTTGTCTTTGGGCGATTCATCAAATTTCTTTCATTGGTGAATTTTTTCTCACCAAGTTCAACAACGACTTTGACTAATGTAAGAATGAATCTTGATGGTGTTCATAAAAATATTAAAGTAATTATACTATAGTAATTAGTAGCTAATAAGTATTAAATATTAACTATAAAGAAAGAGAATAGGATAGTGATATTACTAGAAGCATATGTGTTAATCTTGAATATGCCACCAAACATTAAAGATGCAATGAGCAACACATGGAGTCCAATAAATGTGTGGATACTCACTTATCATCATGCCAACCACTTTAATATTCTCACTAGCATTTTCAATGACAACTTATGCAATATTTTTCGATTTAATTCTTTTACCAGTGTTCTCAAACAAGTTACACATTTTGTTAGAGTCAGTAAATTCATTGCTAGCATCAACATAATCAAGAAATACACCACTTATTGGAGAATTCACCAAAGTATTGATGATCATTTTACCATTTTGTACCATTTATTTGTCCAATCATAATGGAACATTCAAACTTTCTCCATTGCACTTTATGCTCATCAACAACTTTGTCCTTTCTTCACTTTTTTAGGTGCGTAACTCCAACTTCATGGAAGGTAGGAGGCTTCATTTGGGGGCTATGTTGTCTAACTGCCTCAATGAATTTATCAAGTAATTTGTAATTAACACAATTAAAAGAAAGTGTTGTACAAAACATCTATAATACAAAATCACTTACCGTGTGCTCTTTTAGATTTTTTTGGTTTCATCAAATTTTGCTCTCTTTTCAAAGTCTTCCTTTTGTTATCAGTTTGTGAAAAATAGAGATTAAGAGGACCTTTTGTCACGTTCTGCTTTGTGGATAATGCACTTCCACCAGAAGACATATTTGAATTTTTGAGGGAGCCATCATTTCATCATAATAATCCATATTGATGTGCCATCATTTGACGGTATATTTGATGTTTTTAATTAGGCTTAAGTCATCGATAGACACCTAAACTTGTCCGCATTTTTCACTTAGACACCTCAACTAAGATAAGTTTCCAATAGACACCTCAACCAACCATAATTTAAACCCCATAAACATTTTTGTCCTAGTTGGCACTGTGTGTGAGGTGCACGCAAAAGTGGAGAGTGAGAGCTCTCTAAGCTCTTACTCCATCTTAAATTTACCGTTAAAAGCTCCATATCCACCATTAAAATTGCAAACGAAACTCTCTAACCTCCAATCTCTCTTCCGGTCATTTCTGGATTTGTTGTATTTCTTTTCGATTTGTTTTTCTCCCTTTTCATCTATTGTCAATTCTAATTTTTGTTTGGGTTTGTTTTCCTCCTTCTTCATTTCTCTTCCTGTCGATTTTGGGTTTCTTCCATTGTTTTCGTTCTGTTTTTCTCCTTCTCCATTTCTATTATTTTCGATTTTGGGTTCTTTCAGAGGCAGTGAATATGTCGCAAGTTTTAGGCTTAACGAGCAGTGAATGTGTCGCAAGTTTTAGGCTTAACGAGCAGTGAATATCGCAAGTTTTAGAAATTTTATTTTTGAATTCTTAACCTAGCAACTTTCAAATTCTTATTTTGGAGCAGTGAAGATGTCACAAAATTCAATCAATATCAAAGAAGCCGATATATCTAATTGTGGTGATTATTGTCGTCTGAAAACTTCGAAAACTCCATTAAACGCAGGTCATAGATTTTTTGGATGCAAATCACCAAAGGTTTGTAAGTTTTTGAAAATTAAAATAATTTTTTTGTCTAGAATCTTTCTATTTATTCTCGAATTTTGTTTGTAGGAAAATGGTGGATGTGGCTATTTTAGATGGATTGATCCTTCACCTGAATGTGCTGACGTTCAAGCTAAGATGATGTCGTCATTAATAAATAGATTCAAAGATGGTGAAAATCCCATTGATCGACTAAAGGAAAAAGCAAAAGAGATTGAAGAAGAAAGAGATTTTTTGAAAATGAAACTGAAGGAAAATGAAGAGAAGATGATGGTAATGAACCACAAACTGAAGAAAGTTAAACTACAAAGGGATTCGGCAAATACGAAATTTAATAGACTTGTGATTGCTCTTCTTTGTCTAGTTACTATCAAATGGTTTTTTTAATCTAGTGTAGTGTTGTAGTAGTTGACTTAAGCCTTTAATTAGTTAAATGTCGAATATTATGAAGATATCCCTTTGAGTATTGGATACGCCCGACTTTGATGTTGTTCTTTACCTTCTTAAGTTGAGTTCTTAGTTGGTTTATGTACAATAATGTTTTGATTAAGGATTACAAGTAATGAATTCTCCTGATTTATTCATAACCCAATGTTGTCGAATTCATGTGCATCAAGTATGTGGAAAGTCCTACCAAGTGATTATGTATCTCATTAAGTACAACATATGATATATCACAAAGATGTAGTAGCATTAACATAAGTTGGTCATAACAAATTACATATTGAGTTGAAAAGTAAACTAAAATTATATCTTGAGTTCAAAAGTAAACTTAAGTATTAATATTACATTGTTCAAAACCCATAACCCAAAATCCCATTTGCATTCCAGATTAACTACTTCTTTGAGGTTTCACAAGTTGTTGCCACTTTATTTTTCTTATTTGCCTTCATACGTTGCAACTCAGAGGTGCTGACCGCATCTTTTCCATTCCATCTTAGGCCACGAGGTTTGAAACCAATATCTATATTGATTGGTGAAGCACTCTTCAAATTTGTTGGCCTATGTAGAACCATCTCACTTGATGTACCAGGCTGTAATAAAAGAAAGATTAGAATCAATAAAGAATCAATTATGATTAGTACATATGACCAAAATAAGTGAACCTACATTAAACACTTGGGTTCCAGTTATAGGATCACAATATACACCAAAACCACTTCTAGGCCTTTTGTTTGTTCCAGTAGCAACAACAAATAAGGCAGAATTGTAGGTTCTCTTGTGGCTGGATTTAGGTGGCACTTGACTAGAAGACTCATGTGTCTTACTAACAAATGGAGTTCCTCTTGCATTAGCTTTTTTCCTCCCTAATCCTCTTCCTGATCCACCATACCCTTTTTTTTGAGGAGCTCTTGGTATAGATCTGGTGTCACTACAAACAGGACTGTAGTTTTCATACACCTGATGTTGCTGCAAAGTTGAATAATCCAGCAAGAATAGTCAAGACAAAAGCCATCATAGAAGAAAAGGTAGCAGCCATCACAAAAGAAAATGCAGCAGCCAGGCAGTAGCACAAAGCAACACAAGCAGTAGCACAAAACAACCAGGCAGTAGCACAAAGCAACACAGGCAGTAGCACAAAGCAACACAGGCAGTAACACAAAGAAACACAGGCAGTAGCACAAAACAGCCAGGCAGTAGCACAAAGCAACACAGGCAGTAGCACAAAGCAACACAGGCAGTAGCACAAAAGAAAATGCAGCAACAGAAGAAAAGGCAGTAGCACAAAGCAACACAAACACAAAGTAATAGGGAACTAAAACTCAAAACAATAGCATAAAGTAACTCACAGTAGCACAAAGTAACTCACAACAAAAGTAAAACAACAGCAGCACAAAGTAACTCAGCAACTAAAAGTAAAACACAGCCAAGGCTAACTGATGCAACAACTAAAACTCAGCAATTGAATTTAACATAGCCAAGGCACAAACTAAAACTCAAACAAAACACAGCTGCAAGTAAAACTCAACAAACTCTAGGCTAACTGATTGTCTAACTAATGCAGCAACTAAAACACAACAACAACTAAAACTCAAACAAAACACAGCTGCAAGTGAAACTCAACAAACTCTAGGCTAACTGATCTAGTCTAACTGATGCAGCAACAAAAACTCAGCAGCAACTAAAACCAGCAACTGAAACTTAGCAGCAACTAAAACTTAGTGGCAACTCAAAACACAACAACTCAAAAATTTACAGCAACTCAAAACTTACAACAACTCAAAACTTATAGGAACTCACAACACAACAAACTTACAGCAAGTCAAAACACAATAACTAAAACTCAACAACAACTCAAAACACAGCAACTCAAAAATTTACAACTTAAAACTTACAGCAACTCAAAACTTACAGGAACTCACAACACAACAACTCAAAAAACTTACAGCAAGTCAAAACACAACAACTAAAACTTAACAACAACTCAAAAGTTTAGAGGAACTCAAAGCACACAACAACTCAAAACTTGCAGCAACTCAAAAATTTATAGGAGCTCACAACACAACAACTCAAAACACAACAACTAAAACTCAACAACAACTCAAACGTTTACAGGAACTCAAAGCACAGTAGTAACTCAGCCAAGGCAAACTTAAAACTCAGCAAATTCAAGTAACTGGTTGGGCCAACTCATAATTAACTAAACCAATAATTCATGTAATTCAGCCAACTCAAATTCAGTGTCAGCTAAGTATTTATAATTAAGAAAACTAAAGCCTTGAGAATTTAGCAAACTTAAACTCAAGATAGAACAACAAACTCACAAACTAACCTCAAGAATTGAGCAAACTAAAACTCAAGATCTCAGAAAAAGTAAAGGTAAATGAATAACTTACTCCTGTTTGAGTATCTTTTGGTGGAGCTGTGGTGTCACCACAAACTGAACTAGCTTGAGAAGTTGGACCTCCCATTTTAGACTATACAACATAAATAAAGAGATATAATTGAACTACTTATATAATCTCAGAAAAATATAAAAGTAAATGGATAACTTACTATTGTTTGAGTATCTTTGGGTGGAGCTATTGTGTCACCACAAACTGAACTTGCTTGAGAAGTGCTTCCCTGCCCAAACTATATAATACAAATAATTATATACAAATTGTTATATGGTATATACTTTATTCAATTTTTAAACTGTTTGAATGACTTACTCTTGTTGCACAGACAAATTTGTTATGACCATATTTCTTGCATATGGAACAGGTCATCTTCACTCCTTTTCTTGAAATTTTACCAAATTTGTTGGGCTCATCCTTTCTCTTTCTTCTGTTCTTTTTAGGCCTGCCTGACATTTTTCTTGGTTTTGGAGGCTCTATTGATGGATTTATAGTTTTAGGCCACATCCTCATATTTGGAATAGGTTGGATGAAATGATTGTAAGCCTTGAGACATGTTTCTTTCCTATACCAATGCTCTACATATTGATCAGGATCTTGATTCAAGTAATAATAAGCACAAATAGCATGG
>JBCEWC010014449.1:0-14363 GCA_038996855.1 Solanum aculeatissimum
GGTGGGGTAGGTGGTTGTTGGTTTTTGGGAGGAGAGAAAGGAGGAGGAAGACATGGGGTGAGGTGGAGAGGCGTGAGGGAGAAATTTTTGGAGCGTGTGTCAACCTGACTAATATAATCAAAACTGATAAAACAAGACAAGGAAATCCCAATTTTATCTGTGTAAGAAATTTTTTTTACTAGATCACGTTAAAATTTAAAAATGACTATATAAAGAAATATAATTAGTGATATGTAAAAACACGATTTAACACAAAAATAATAATTTAATAAACTAAATTAATATTCTAACCTATAATAAGAATTAAATAATTAAAATCAATTAAAGTTCAAAATTAAATTCATTAAAGTCCTAATAATTTTAAAATAAAAGTAATTATCAAAAAAAAATTAAAAATTATCAACATAGAAAGCATCAATTTTTAGAAGAGTTGGACCAAAATTGGGTGTCAACAGTCCCTATCCTTGATTTGTAGGGAAGAAACATAGTAGGGGTGAATCCACTGAAATATACCCAGTAGATTCAACCAACTGGGTAGGAGAAATCAGATAAACATGTAATAACTAAGAGTCTCTATCACCTATATTGAAGGGGTTAGTACACAATACATATATATATAATTATAATAACAGTTAAGGATAACAAGTACAATCTATGATGCAATTCATATGAGATGTATGTATGTCATGTATAGGATGGAATCACGACTGTCACAGAGCCGGTGTACACATCTATCAAGCTAAAGCTACCAAATAGAGCCCAGGTGCATCGTAGGTCATGTGTGTGAAATGACAATTATTGCAAAGACAATGTAACACCCCCTAATTTATTCCATCTAGTATGGTATAAATGCCTAGAAGAAGCTGAGAAAATGACTCAGGAAAATCATTGGAAGAAGCCACGAAAGGGCTTCTATGGCCCGTAGAATGATCTATCACCCATAAATGGGACCTCGTAGGTCACTCCTGTGACTTGAATTTTTTTTCTAAGTCTGAGGCCTATTTACAAGTCCTTTTATGGACTGTACATCATTCTATGACTCATGAAATAAGTTTCGTAGCTTGATGATTCAAAAATTATTTTTTCTGGATATTTGAGCCACAAATACCAGACATCTGTCATCTTAGTTACGACCCATAGAAAAGGTATTATAGATTGAAGTTTCATAAACCAAGATTTCTGAACCTTGAAATGATAAGTTACCAGACGACCCGTAAGTGGAACTACAGCCCGTAGACGAGGTTTTGTAGTTCCACTTTGCAATTTTTAAAGGAGTATTCTGCCCTTTTTAATTAAAACCTATGACATATTAGACTTATTTTAGGTCCTTTATCAATACCTTAGGTGTATTATTCCTTATTATACACTTAGAAATTCTTGAGAGCATCGAAAAAGGGAGAAAAACGAGGATTCTGAGTTCAAGCTTAATGATCGTCAGGGAGTTGATCATTCTTTGAATTTCTAGGTATGTAAGGATTCTTAAAGAGCTGGACTGAGTCTTTTCACGTGCCCTTTCATATGCTTGAGTCAAGTTTATGAATAAGAATCGAGTGTGGAAACCCTTTCCCCCTCCGATTCTAATGTTCCTACTATTTACAATTATTTTAAGTCTTTATGCATATTTATGAACGAGTCAATGAGTTATATGCTTGTCATATGAAATTTGAGTATAAAATTGACAATCATTACTACGGACTCTGAATTACATCATTCCATATGACTTTTGTTGCATTGATCGAATTGAGACCACGATTGTGATTGTCTGAGTTAAGTAAATTGAAAATGAGGAGCATATTGCCTATTTACATGCATATCTAATGAGCATCTTAATTATATTATGTGATGAGTATGATTGAGTGGAGTCTAAATGATTGTTTGAGTTTGATTTAGTGTTTTGATTTCATTCATGATTTATGATCTGGATTGGTTGAGTGATTAAGTTGATTTGAGATAATCTAAAGAGATATTTTTGAGTTGATTGGCATGAGCATGTTTTGATTTTTGGAGAAGTATTGAACACCAATATGGGACTAAGTAAATAACTACTCTAACCCATAAACTACGTTGCCAGTGTAGGATAGTCGTCAAGTTAACTATGGTGACTCATATCCCAAAAAGATGAACATTTATTTTGGATCCCAGAGAGTTGATCATCCTTTATCTTGACAAGTTTCGGATGGACGGGGTAATGACGTTGCCTTCGTTGTACATCACCAAATTAAAGGTGGTGGGAGCTATGTCAGTTATAGAAACTTCCAAGCAACACTTGACTGAGCATATTATGTTTTAAATTAAGTTGCATAATAATTGAGTCTATTTTCAAAGCATGATTTTTAACACTGAACTTGCACAATCATTGAGTTGAGTTATGAGCTGATAAGATGAGTTTTGAGTTGAATGGATTAATTTGAGTCTGAGCCTTTCTTGTTTTCTTGAGCCATTTTATATACCAGTATATTTCATATACTGACGTCTATTTGGGAATGTATCGTTAATAATGCAGATACAGGTGATAGAGGTCTTTAACACGTGCACAGTTGAAGTCTAGAGTCCCGCATTCAGATTTGGTGAGCCCTCCTTGCCCTTCAGAGGAGCCTTTATCTTTATTTGAGTATTTTCATTCCTTTTGAGCAGGGTATCCATGGCCTGTCATGGTACCATCTAGGATGTTAGTTAGAGGTTTCAAAGACATTGAGTAGAGAACTGTCGATTACTAATTATTTTTCAAACTTGATCATTAAAAACTATTGTTATAATACAGTTTTATTTATATACTGATGTCTTTTTCCTGAATATTCTTTTGTTATTGAGTATGATATGATGATGAGATCAGGTGGTTCTCTTGGGGAATAAGCGATGGTTCTTCAAGTGCCGACCACTCCAAAGGTACCCTCTCGGGGTGTGAGAAACTTTGTATCAGAGCACAGAGTTCAAGTGTCTTAGAAAGTGTATGAAGTCGTGTCTTATAGAGTCTTGTTTATGGGTATGTTGTGCACTACACTTTATAAGCATGAGAATGTGGGATATTAGGAAGGGTTACACTTCTTTTATCTTTTGAGTTCGTGCGATAAAATTTAACTCTATAAAGCTCTTTTCTAATTCGTGCATTATGCATTTGCAGATCATGCCTCCTAAGTGTACCGCCACCCACAAAGATATTCCAGTTGGTAACACTGAGAATCCCCCTCCAGAGGTGCCTACTCAAATGGAGGATGAGGGACCGAGGTCGACTAGCTAAAGTTATGAGTCTTCCACAGGCACCTACTGCTCCTACTACAAAGGTTGATTTTAAAGAAGCTATTACTATGCTCATCAAGTTGGTAGTTGCTCAGAGTGGGAATTAGAATTCATAGGATCCTCGTTTTGGCTCCCAAGAGTCGACTGCTTCCATCGGACTTAGAGATTTTCTAAGGATAAATCCACCGGTCTTCACAGGGTCTAAGGTTGAGGAAAACTCCCAAAACTTCATTGATGAGATGTGAAAGGTGTTTAAGGCCATGCCTACGACTGAGATTGAGAGAGTTGAGCTCGCTTCCTACCAGCTCAGGGATATGGAAAATATATGGTATAACCAATGGAAAGAGGGTCGAGGTGAGGATGCTAAGCCTACTGAGTAGAGTGAATTTGAGAGTTCCTTCATTGATCAATTCTTTCCCGAGGATTTGAGGGAGACGAAGATCGAAGAGTTCGTGAACTTGAAGAAAGAGGGGTTGATTGTTAAAGAATATAGACTTAAGTTCATCTAGTTATCCCGGTATTCTCCAAAGATGGTTGAGGACATGAGGGCAAAAATGAGGAAGTTCATATCTAAATTAGGAAAACATATGAAGAAAGAGTGCAAGACGACATTGCTAATCCCAGGCATGAACATTTCTAGAATTATGATCTATGCACAAT
This sequence comes from Solanum aculeatissimum, assembly GCA_038996855.1. Lineage (NCBI taxonomy): Eukaryota > Viridiplantae > Streptophyta > Magnoliopsida > Solanales > Solanaceae > Solanum > Solanum aculeatissimum. The sequence continues at coordinate 3,898 of JBCEWC010014449.1, forward strand.
AACTTGAGGAGGATAAGTAGAGAGATAGAGAGGAGTATCTGAGCAAGAAGGCTAAGTCAGTAGGGCTTGAGCCTTATTCTCCTATGCAGAGTAAGGGAGGCAAGTCCTACTTCCAGAAGAGATCTAATAGTTATGCATCATCCTCATCTAGTGCACCAACTCTGAGTAACAGGTATGATCAAAAGTCTCAAGGTCAGCAGAACTTTAGAGCACAGATTCTCAGTCACAGGACAGTGTGACCCTTGACTCAAAAGGGAAGCCACCTTATGGAAAATATGGTAGGATGTATCTGGGAGAGTGTAAAGAGGGAGGGAATGGTTGCTATAGGTGTGTCCAGGTGAGTCATTTTTAGAGGGAGTGCCCATTATAGAGCAATAAGACCCAGTATTCTATTGCAACACCACCAACTAAAGGTAACCAGAAAGGTGGTACACAAGGGATAGATGGTGGAATAAACCATCTGTATGCGATGGGGAACCGACAGGACCAAGAGGCTGCACTATATGTGGTGAAGGGTATGCTTCGAATTTTTACCTTTGATTGTTATGCTTTGCTTTATCCGGGTGCAACTCTGTCTTTTGTGATGCCATATGTGGCTAGTAAATTTGATATCCCTCCTTAGTGCTTGCTTGAACCATTTTTTATTTCTACTCCTGTTGGTGAGTCTATTATAGCTGAGAGAGTTTACATAAACTGTGTAATGTTCATCCATCATAGGGACACTCTTGCTGATTTGATTGAGTTAGAGATGATTGATTTTAGTGTAATTCTTGGCATGGACTGGCTTCACTCCTGCTATGCCTCTGTCGATTGTAAAACCTGAACTATCAAGTTCTAGTTTCTGAATGAGCTTATTCTAGAGTGGAAGGAAAATTTTGTTTCTCCTAAGGGTAAGTTTATTTTCTACCTTAAGGCCAGGAAATTAATCTCAAAGGGATGTATCTATCACCTCGTGCGAGTTAAGTTTGACGATGTTGAGGCTTCTTCCCTTTAGTCCATCTTGATTATAAATAAGTTTTCTAAAGTGTTTCTTGAGGATATTTTCTAAAGTGTTTCTTGAGGATATGCCTGAAGTTCCTCCTGATAGGAAGATTGACTTCAAAATTGATGTTCTTCTTGAAACCTAGTCTATCTCCATTCCACTATATAGAATAAAACCTCGCTGAGTTGAAAGAGTTAAAGGAGCCGTTGAGAAATTTTCTAGAGAAGGGCTTTATTAGGCCGAGTGTTTCTCCATGGGGTGCACCGATCCTATTCGTGTGAAAGAAGGATGGTTCCCTCAAAATGTGAATTGACTATCACCAATTAAATAAGGTGATAGTCAAGAATAAGTATCCCTTTCTGAGGATCGATGACTTGTTCGACCAACTTCAGGGTTTCACGGTCTTCTCCGAGATAGATCTGAGATCAGGCTAACCCCAGTTGAGAGTGAGAGAATGCAATATCTCAAAGATGTCTTTCCAAATCTGATATGGTCACTTCGAGTTTCTGGTAATGTCCTTTGGGTTGACAAAGGCACATGCGGCCTATAGGGACTTGATAAACTGAGTATTCAGATAGTAGCTTGATATGTTCATGATTGTGTTCATCGATGATATTTTGGTGTATTCCAGAAATGAGGAGGAGCATGCTAATCACCTTATAATCGCTTTGCAGACACTTAAGGACAATAAGTTATATGCAAAAATTTTGAAGTGTGAATTTTGGCTCAAGTCCATGGCTTTTTAGGTCATATTATTTCGAGAAATTTTATTCAAGTAGACACTCAAAAGATTAAGGAAATTGAGAACTGACCTAGATCAACCTCTCCGATTGACATAAGAAGTTTTCTAGGTTTGGCTGGTTACTACCGCAGATTTGTTGATGGGTTTTCTTCTATATCTGCACTGTTGACTAGACTGACTCAGAAGAAGGTCAAGTCTCAATGGTCTGATTAGTGTGAGAAGAATTTACAAGAGTTGAAAACAAGGTTTACTATTGCCCTAGTGTTAACCTTGCCCGAATGAACTGATGGATTTATCATTTATTATGATGCCTCGAGAGTGGGATTGGGATGCGTATTGATTCACATGGGTAAATTTGTTGCTTACGCTTCTAGGCAACTCAAGGTGTACGAGGTGAATTATCCCACGCATGACTTAGAATTGGTAGCGGTGGTGTTTGCTCTCAAGCTATAATGCCACTATTTATATGGAGCTCATGTTGATGTCTTCACAGATCATAAAAGCATGCAATATGTCTTCACCCAGAAGGAATTTAACTTAAGGTAGAGGAAATGGCTTAAGTTGCTTAAGGATTATGACATGAGCATCATCCACCATCCAGGTAAAGTTAATATGGTTCAGATACTCTTAGCAGGCTATCCATGAGGAGTATCTCCCATGTCAAGGAAGAGAAAAAGGAACTAGCTAAAGAGGTTCACAGACTGACACGATTGGGAGTTCAACTAGGTGAATCTGGTGAAGGTGGAGTTCTTGTGCATAACGGGTTTGCATCATCTCTAGTATTGTTATAATACAGTTTTATTTATCTACTGATGTCTTTTTCCTTAGTATTCTTCCGCTGTAAAGTATAATGTAATGATGAGGCCAAGTGGTTTTCTTGGGGAATCAACAATGGTTTTTCAAGTACTGACCATACCAAGGGTACCCTCTAGAGGTGTGACAATCGGTATACACATATATCGAGCTAAAGTTACCAGATAGAACCTGAGGGTGTCGCAGACCATGTATGAAAATCTCTTAAGGGTCACAATATTTCAACCTTGTCACCTCTACATGGTCAAGGGGTGGTAAAGATGCAGTATGAGAGAAATGCATGTCAATGACAAAATTCAAAGTATATAACAGTAATACAACACAAATACCAACAAATAACCATCATAGAATCAGGAAAATAGTGTCAAGTGTCACAATTGGAACCACAGGTCATCACCATGTCTCAAAGTACCATACTTTCACCAGTAGCCAATTATATCAATAATATCAAACTTCCCAAATCCCTAAAATGTGTATATAAGTCCCAAAAATACCTCAAATACCATCAATTACTACAAAATTTGTCAAATAATACCAAAGTCTCATATTATCACCCCTAATATCCACAAGTGTCTCAAATATCAGAGAAACATCTCAATTTGCCAACAAAATTATAATTTATCCCAATTCCAATATAATCGATATCATATTTTCACCAATATACTATCATATCAATCCAGTTACTCATGTAACAATCCAAATTTTAGAATTATCACATAAACATATCCAATAATTCAAATCCAGTCCTAAAAAGGTTAGCCAAACCTATCTCGATGCCCAAACCGCACTCGTACCAAGCTTTGAGACGATCAACACCTCAAAATCAAGCTCGAATCAATCAATCACTATCAAGAATAAATACTACATGTCAAGAGATGAATTTTGATACCCATATTGACATGAATTGAATTTAGGGATAAAATAATCAAAATTAGGGATAAATTTTAAAACTCACGAATCTGAAAAGTAACTTCAAATTATGATTCTACATGAGAAAAGGAGTTTGTAGGTGAAAATTTTATTGAAATTGAGCTCAAATTGAAGGAGAAAGTGACAATTAAAGTTTCAATTAAAGTTTAAAAAACATAGACATGCAAAACCCAATTTTATACATTCAAAATCATGAAATTCAAGACAGAATCAAGAGAAAAGTAATGAAAATTAATAAATTTGATGATAGAATACTTACCCAAAAGTTTTTCACAAAACTCCTTTTCACAATCGCCCCAAGAAAGCTTGAAAATGTTTTAAATGGTGTTTCACAGTTTTTAAAACTGATCAGGACATTTTACTACTCCGCGAAGGCAGGGAAGAACCCCTGAATGCAGAGAGAATAATCACCCGAGCTCCACAGATGCGGATCCAGGTCCGCAAACACAGAAGGTCCATTAACTATACCTCTGGGAATGCGGAGAAGAGGGAGGATTTACCTACTAGACCTCCGCAAATGCGAAGACTTGTCCACAAACACGGATAAGAGAGAGAAGTAGACCTCCGCGAACGAGGAGAATTAAATATCCTGCACCAAATACTTCACACCAGCTATTACAAAACCTCTAAATGGATCCCTGGGGTCCATTCAAAACCCGATACGCACAAATCAGACCTGTATTCCTATAAAAAAAAGCGATCCAAAGTCAACAAAATTGTTAGAATCCAATTCTGAGGTCTCCTTGACCCAGTTATCGATAAAGTTCGTTAAAACTAGTCAAAATTCAAAATACCAAAATATACCTCGAAAACTCCAAAAATTACATTCACCATTTGGAACTACTGAAATTGTCAAAATTTTGATTCGAGCTTCTAAGCTCCGAATGTTGACCAAAGTCAAACTTAGGCTTTGGAATTAACTGAAAATGCAACTTTGGGTCCAAATTTTTTGTTTTAACTCTAAACTCAGTTCTGCAACTTCTCCTAGACCAAAAGTTGACGTTCTAGAGCTAATGAAATCAACAGGATTTTGATCCGACGCCCAAAATTCAGAATGGTACAAAAAATAATTTTTTTAATAACTTAAACTTCTAAAAATGCTAAAACTCATATTTTCAACTTTTTAAACTTCAATTCTCAATTCCAACAACACAAATAGTTCAAAATAGGTCCAAAGGAACTTACGAAGGGACAAAAATAGTAATTTTCATTGATAGCTCAAAAATGATCGGCAAGGTCATTACATTTTTCACCACTAAAAATAATGTTCATCCTTAAACATAAGAGAAAAGAAAGTACCTAAAGCCTAAAAAAAGCTGGGATATTTGGCCTGCATGTCTAACTCCAACTCTTAAGTAGGCTCCCCAATGGGACGAAGCCGCCACTGAACCGTCACTGAAGGTATGTCCTTGGTCCTCAACCTCCGGACCTGCCTGTCCAATATAGCTAACAATTCTCCTCATATGACAAGTCTGAACCTATCTCAACTGAATCATAAGAAATCACATGTGACTCATATAGAATGTATCGGTGGAGCAAGGAGACATGAAACATAGGATGAACTATTGATAGTTTCGGTGGCAATGCTAACTCATAAGCAACCTCACCTACCCTCCTCAAAATCTCCAATGGGCCTATGAACCTAGGGCTAAACTTGCCCTCCTTCACAAATCTCATCACACACTTTATGGGTAATATCTTCAGCCACACACTATCTCCAACCAAAAACTCAAATGGTCTAGTCCTCATGTCAGCATAACTCTTTTGGCGTCTCTGGGTTGTCAACAACCTAATCTGTATCAACTAGACCTGATCCATAGCATCTCTAAGCAAGTCAATACCCAAAACATCATCTGAACCCAAATCAAACCATCTGATAGGCAACCTAGATCTCCTGCCATATAATGCCTCAAATGGTGCCATCTAAATGCTGGAATGATAATTATTATTGTAAGAAAACTCTATCAAAGGAAAATATTGATCCTATTGGGCCCCAAAGTCTATCACACGTGCCAGAAATATATTCTTTAACACTTGAATAGTGCACTCGAACTGTCTATCGGTCTGATGATGGAAAGCTGAAGTCAAATCCAATCAAGTACCCAAATGATGTTGTAGAGCCTTCCAAAAATGGGAAGTGAACAAAGATCCTCAGTCATACACTACAGACACCGGCACCCCGTACAATCTAACAATATCTCAAATATATAACCTAGCCAATTGTTTCTCACTATAGCTAGTAGACTTAGTCAACAGGTATAAAATTATCCAAATGGAATCAAACTTACCAAAAGCTATGGGAAAACCATTAACAAAATCATAGTGATATGCTTCCATTTCCTCTCGGGAATGGGCATCCTCTGTATCAAACTTCCAGGCCTTTGGTGGTCATATTTTACTTGTTGACAGTTCAAGAACTTTGCCACAAACTCAACAATGTCTCTCCTCATCCCATACCACTAATAGTTTTATTTCAAATCATGATACATATTTGCTACATCAGGATGGATAAAATATCTAGCATAATGAGCCTCCTCCAAAATCAACCTCACCCAATCTCCTAGCTTAGGCACGCAAACCTGACCATTAATCCTTAAACCACCCTCCAAATCGATAGCAGCCGCTTTGGCTTCACTCCTCAACACCTTATCATGATTCAAGAACAATCTAACATCATCAAACTACTGAGCACACACCTGATCAAAATGAAGACCTAGCCTCTACAAAGGCCAAAATACTCTGAGGAGGTAAAATATGCGACTGAACCAGTTGTCGGGCAAGTGACTGAATCTCTAAAGCTAAGGGTCTCTCCCCAGCTCTAAGGAATGTCAAACTTTCCATACTAGAGGCCTTCTGACTCAAGAGATCTGCCACCACATTCGCCTTGCCTAGGTGATATAGAATAGAGACGTTATAGTCTTTCAAAAAATCCAACCACCTATATTGTCTCATGTTCAAATTAGGCTAAGAAAAAATGTATTCGTGACTTTGGGGATCAATAAAGATCTTATAATACACCCCATAGAGACAATGTCGCAACAACCTCAATACAAACACCACTTGTAACCAACTCTAAATCATGGGTAGGGTAGTTTCTCTCAGGAACCTTCAACTTCCTACAAGCATATGCTATCACTCTCTCCTTTTGCATTGATAGTCCACCCAAACCTACCCCAGAGAAATTTTTTACGTGTTTATACGTGTGTGTATGTGTACGTATATATATTTTTATATTTTTCATTATCCTTTTGTATAATATTTTAATTTTTGAAATTATATATATGTATGTATAAGAATGTATATGTGTATGTGTATGTATACTATACATATTTTATCGTTATTATTATTATTATTTTTATAGGTAATATTTTAACCTTTTAAAAAAAATCATATATAGGTATATACGTATAAGTATGTATATTTTATTCATATATTTTCATCGTTTCTTATTACATAATATTTTAAATCTTTTAAAATTATGTACACATGCATGTATACGTATATTATGCGTATTTTCATTGTATTCTCATATATGTGTATATCTAGTTGCGTATTTATTTTCTATTTTCTTTTATGATTTCACAAAAAATATTTCGGGAATTTTATTTTTTTTATTAAATTATAAACTATTCTCAAAGTGATTTACTTGATAATTAAAATTAGTTATTTCTTTTCATTGATTTCAAGAAGCTCCTTAATTAATTTTTATTAATTCGTCTCGTGACCTTTAATCAACTAATTCGATTACGGTTTTGAATTGAGTGAATTTCCGGTCATATTTCTAATTTTTCAAACCCAATTTATTCAATTTTGGGCTAATTTCAGTCCGGAACCCGGTCAAACCCAGCCTAAACCTCCAACCTTACCCAAACCCGACCCTCAAACCCGGTCAAACCGTTCTTAACCCGCGACCCAAGCCCGTCCCTAACCCGGCCCCCAAACCCAACCCCTAAACCTTAACCCTAACCTGACCCAATCCATGACCTGACCTGACCCGACCCAACCCATTTAAAAAAAAAAAAAACGTATACCCACACACATACACCTAAACCCATCAAAAAACCTCAACACCCATACCTACGCTACTCTCAACTCGTCACCCTCATCCCCCTCACACCCACGTCGGCATCTCTCACATCAGACCCGTACACAACCCCTTTCACGTCGGCCTCACTCTCCCTCAATGTTTCTCTGCAAACCCACTGTTCCCTTTCCTCTTTACCATACCCTGAAATGGCATACAACAGCTTTGAAGCGACCCCAACGTCCCTCCTCAATGTTCAATTCAAATTTCAAATTTCAAATTCAATCCCTAATCCAAGTTGTTTTCCCCCCAATTTTTTATCTCAATTTCTATAAATACCCCTTGTTCATTCTGATTTGGGGGAGTTCGGTTTTGGGGATTTTGAGCCATTCTTTAACAGCCAATTTCACTCCACAAACATTCGTATTTTCCAGTTGATATCACCCTCCAAAACAGAGGGATTTTTGAGCCATTTTCGGAACCAGAAATCGCCAAGCAAAAAAAAATTCGCCCCTTTTCAATTTTTTCCAAAAGTTTAGTCGTTCCCGAAAGCCTCTAGAATTTGAAGCTTCAGGGTCTCGGAGTCAAAGGATTCACGAGAGAGTTTCTGTCTGAATGGTGAAAGAATTTCGTCAAGCTCGTTGTCGTCGTCTCAGTTCGCTGCGTCAAAAAAAGTAATCATTTTTTACCTCATGTTTCTTTTTATCGCTCATTCTTCTTCTTCTCGTTTGAGTATGAACGTTTCTGACTGGATGAGCTGTGTTAGGGTTGCTTGATGCTGTGATGATGCTATAACGTAGCTGTCGTTAGTCGTCAAAATAGTTTTTTTTTTTTAGTTGAGGGATCATGTTTTAGTTGCAAACATCCTGTTTCGGTACTGTTTTGCTTGTGTTTACCTTCGGTTTGTTCGTGTCTGTCCCATCATAGATTGCGCTGCTGCGACTGTTTTATTGTTATCATTTTCGTTGCTCATTGATAAATGTTTGTTCCGAGCTCGTCGAGCCACGGTAGGAGTCATTGGAATCCGATAAATGATTTAGCACTCTTTGTCAGTTTTAGACTTTCCTGTTAGATGATGATTAAAACAAATCGCTTCTTCCATTTTAATGACTATTTTTTGATGAAAACTCAAGCTTATTTTCCGAAACAGTTTCAAAACTATGAATATTTTGCTGTCGAATCCCTCCTCGTCTTTGTCCTTTGTCTTCATCCCCATTTTCAAATTGTTATTTTCGATTATATCAACACCTTAAGCCGTGTTTAGTGTTCTGTTTTAAGTCTCCTTTTAGTCATATCAATCTCTAATATACTCTCTGCTCGTTTTGAGCTGTGATACTTTGTTTGGAAAGTTTGTTTGTTTCACTGTTGGGAGAGAAATTTTAGTTTTATATTCTAAAATGGTCTAACTTCTGAGTTGTGTCTCTGTTCTTTGGTGTTCATTAGTCATAAGTCGGTGAGTGGTGCATATTCTGGTGATTGTTGGCCAGTTGTAGTCTATTGACTATTCTGTTGTTTTCTTTTCTTTCTCGAATCTGCGAGAGTCATTGGGTACATCCTAGACTCTCCTATATAGGTTTCGGATTACCTATGTTGTTTTCATATGGCGTACTGATTTTCCAAACCCGCTTCTATTTAGAGTTACTGGTTGGTCTCTCTTCTGCTTTCCCGTTTCTTATTTATTTTATTTTTTTAGACATTACTTTGTTAATATGAAGGTTGTTTAACGTGGTTTCGTCCAAGTTAAGTTGGGAATTGGAGTTATGGTGTTGGGTATGTGCCTACGCCAATTCATCCTGTCTTAATTTGAATTCATCATTTAAGAGATTTTACTCTCAAATATTTTCTAGGCCAGCGAACTGGTTAGTAAGTCTTAGTTTGGTTTTAAATTTATGTGAGTTTAAGTTCTTTCCTAGTTTGAGATTACTACATGCTATCACAAAGCGTCTCATTACTGCTTTACATAAATCTTTCTCTTGCATTCTGCGCCTCTGTTTTCAAGCACGTGCAACTAAGTTTAAATTTTGAGTCACTGCAAATCATGTCTCTAGGTGTGGTCATTTTGCTAAGAGTAAAGTTAGGTTTAAATGATTTGAACCCCCTAAAATGTGAGGAAGAATGTATCCTGCATATTTATTTCTGCACAGAAGCATGGTTATTCTTGACGTGAAAGTAATGCCACTAGTTGGTTGTTTGGTATTTATATCTCATCTTTTGTCGTGTTAACATGGTTGAATTTTGAGCATTTATTAGGTAATTGTTTCCTTATATAGTTTTATTTATTTATTTGTTTCTTTATGTTTTCTTTTGTATGTGACACTCTATTTGAGTCCTTTCGGACTCTACCTCTGTATCCCGGGATAATTTCAAGTCTGGTTGCGGGACCTGGGTACAAAAGTCAGTGATAGAAGGCTAATTATACACTGATATACATGGTATATACAGGAACAACAGGGAATTGGGCTAAAGCCCATATATGTTGCAGCAACTAGAAGTGACAATTTCAACCCATATTAGATAAACTGAGTCCATTTAATTCATATTTATTTTAATGGATCACTCACATTTTCAAAATGGATAAATATGGGTTGATCTATTTTAAGAGCTCATACAAAAATGGTCAAAATGGATAAAATATAGGTACTCATATAGGTTCATAGATCCCCAATTTTTGCACTATTTTTTTTTTCTTAAAAAAAATTGGGGGCGGGAGTGGGGATAAGGGAATGGAGGGTTAGTGGTATGCATCGGTCGGTTTGATTCGATTTTATATATTATGAGTTCGGTTTATTGGTTTTCAATTTTTAAATATGTTAAACAAATAACAAACCAATAAGATATTTTTTATCGATTTTTGGTTTATCAGTTTTTTATCCTTAACGGTTCGATTTTCGATTTACTCAATAAGAAAATACTCATAAAATAAATATATGACTTCTCTAACTATTTGATGTAATACGATGAGATACAATAAAACA
>JBCEWC010014450.1:0-14362 GCA_038996855.1 Solanum aculeatissimum
TGATTAATAAAGTTAGGAAATCAATGCAAGATTTAACATAAGGGTATTATAGACCTTTTACATTTGTGGCCAAATTTTTGTGGTCATTTAGCATTACCCTTTGTTAATTAATTAAGCCAACAATTAGAAGTTTCCCCTATTGTTTGGCCCCAATATAGTATGGGTCTTATGAAAAAATTATGTAACTAGTCAAAATTCACAACTTATTTATTAAGAACAGTAAAATGATGCAATACAACGACAATCTATTTGGATTTGAAAAGATAAATAAAGGATTTTTTGCATATAGACACTAAAAAATATCTTAATTATGCTTCGTAGTTATAGTTTGAATAATTACATTTAGTAATTATAGTTATAGCAGTGTTTGTATATTTCGCTATACAATTCGTGCACATCATTTGTATAATTCACAATACAATTCGCAATGTTTGTATATTTCGTTATACAATTTGATTCGCATATAGCTTTTGTATAATCGTGCACAACATTTGTATAAATCACATGAATTATACAAAACTCAAATTGTAATTACAGCTAGATGTTTGTTGTGAACCGTAATTAATTCAAACTATAACTATAATAGATAATTAACTAGTATTTGTTTGTTTATCCGCCTAATTTTTCCTTTTTTTATAACACTTTGTGTCTCAACCAACATTATACAAAGTATCAATTTTTTCTTTTTAAAAAATGTATGTAAACTCTTTGTATTCTAAAATTTTGTTAATCTAATTGTATCAAGACTATAATTGTATCCAATTCGAGTTATATTATTTGTATTCAAATCAACTAAACATATAAATTTTATACAAAAAGAAACAATACTAAAAAGAAGTATCTACAGATTATTGTATTCTAGAAAACTACACACCACAATCACTTTGAATTTCAAAAATCATTAATAAATATTTCACAATACTTGTCATATCAAAATAAAATTCGAAGAATTCATAATTTCGTTGACTTTTGAAGTGGAACACTAAGAATTTTGAGGTTAAAGACAACTTTAATTTCAAAACTAAACTTTGTTGGCTCAATACCTGATTTGATCTTACCATCAAATTGACTTATAACTTTCGATCTCCTTTTTCCAACCATAAATTAATCAATTTGATTGGTTTTGCCAATGAACAATTGAAGCTCGTCAATGGATGAAGAGAAGGATGAGAGAGCTACCCTAATTGGTAATGTAATTGATTGATTTTTTTTGGAAAGAATCACTATAATTGAACAGTCTAGTCAACCACTCTATACAGGATGACCATGTTCTTCCAAAAATCTACCGAAATCTCTTCGGGTCCGATCGCCCTCCATCTCTTTATTCTACTAATAGCACATCTAACCTTCTCAACTCTGAATCGCCTGTAATAACCAAAATCTCGATGACTATCAAAATGTGCCAAATGACCTAGCTCAATATCTTTATCTCCTTTTTGGTTTAAGAGTTTATGAAAGTAAGTTTGCCACGTTACCTTAATGAAAGTCTCATCCACCAACACCTCATCCTCCTCATCCTTGATGCACTTCATCACTTGGTCCAAGTCGTGAGCTTTCTTTTTTCTCTCTTTTGCGAGCGTATAGAATCTCTTGTCCTCGCTTTTATCACTTAACTCCACATACAGACGCTCAAATGTTACTGTCTTAGCACTCGTTACCGTCATCTTCGCTTCTGTCTTTGTCATCTTATAGATATCCTTAAGCCTTCACTTTTCATCCTCATCCCTACACTTCAACCACTTCGTATAAGCAATCTTCTTAACTTTCACTTTGCCTTGAACTTCGTCATTCCACCACCAATCACCCTAACGTCCACCAAAGGTCCCTCTCGAAACTCCTATTACCTCGATAACTACTTTTCTAATGCAACCAGCAGTAGTGTCTCACATATTATTCATATCTTCGCTACTACTCCATGCCTCTAAACTACTCAACTTTTCTTCCATCTCTCGAGAAAGGGCAGAAGGCAGGCCTCCCCATCTAATTCTCGATTGGGCATAAATAACCTTTTTCTCCTTTTCTCTCTTAATCTCTAAATCTATCATTAGAAGTCTATGTTGAGTAAAAATATTTTTATTTTAAAAAAATAATTAAAAATATAATACAAATAAATTGAAATGGAGTAATTGAAAAATCTTAATTTTTAATATTTTGTTTACCGAGAAAAAAAGATTTATTTATTTATTTATTCAACAAAAGTTCTATTTATTTATTTATTTGGAATTATACACAAAATACAAATTTCTGCTAAGAAAAGCCAAAAAATCGCCATGGATGCACAGCAACAGCAGAGACAACAAGGTGTTCCGCAACGTCCAAGGCCCGGCGGCGATGGCGCCGGAGGAGACTTCGTTCCGATTTTCACTGTGCTCGTTGCTTTCATCGCCATTTTCGCATTGGTGAACAAATTTTTATTTTTATTTTTATCCCTAAAATATCAATATACTGCTTGTAAACTATCTATTGATTTCTCTGTGTATGAATTTGTTCATGTACTGTTTCCGGATTACATTTTTTGTTCTGATTCTGGATTTTGTTTTTGTAATTATTGATTTGTGTTAAAGATGTGGAATGCACAGAGTTTGATGATTGGGTTTATTTATGCACCAGGTATTTGATTAACCACTGTGCTAAGTCTTTAATAGTATTTATTTTGTGTTTGATGATTGCGTTGACCTCTACAGAGTGGCCTTTTCAGTTAAGTGGATTATCTTCCTAAGTGAAAACTAATCTAAGACCCTCGTGGTGATGTAATGGTTTTAATTGAATTGCTTTTTAGGGTAAAAGAGAGACTAACTAGAGTACAGTGTTTGATATTTGAGCAGAAGTATTAGAGCATGTTTGAATTAGCTCATTTTGGATGTTTGTAGCATTTGGATGATATAAAAATGTGTTTTTGTACTTGTTTTTAAGCTAAAATAACAAAACTAAGTAGATTCCTAATTTATGACTGATGCTTATAAGCCATAAGCTATAAGTCCTAAGTTACTGCCTATCAAAAGAAGAAGAAGCTACAAGTCCATCCAAACAAGCTCTTAGTGGGGTGGCACCGATTGCGTTTTATGGTTAGATGATTGATATTTGATACTCAACTATATAAGTTCTATTAATATACAAGCACTAAATGTTTATTCTTCAAAAAATTGGTGTTAGTTTGCTGTCAAATCCTTCAAGATATCTTATTTTGAAGGAAAAAAACATGTTTTATAAATGGTGAAAGTATTAAAGTTGTGATGGTTCCCTTGTGCAGCAACCTTGTGGTCAGTCACTATTTCCTAATAGTTCTTGGTTAAAAATCCCCAATTTCTTGCTTTGTAGCGAAAAACTATATAACCGCAGGTGCTTTCCTGATATCTTTAGTGGTAATCATAACAGAACTGCATCACGTAACAGCTTTAACATAGGTTGGTAGCTTAAGTGATCATTTTATTAGTAAAACAGATTACATTGGCTTGATATTTGTAACTTGCGTACCATTCTTGTGGCGTAAAAATACATGGATAGATATTGACACTTCTAAAAAGAAAGAACAGATAATGTTTTTTAGAGGATCTATGTGGAGAAACATGGTTGGGACTAAAGTTTGAGGCGTCGTGGTCGTAGTCATCGTTGTATTACTCTGTTATTCCCTACCGAGTATCGTCAGGGTAATTGTGATTGAGTTGGTTGTTTGTAAGACACATGCAAACAGGATAAGGTTTGTTGCATCACCTTAGGCTCAGCACCTGGCATGCTTCTTAGTTTTGACAGAGTTCCATTTAGTTAAAATGTTTAAGGATCAGTTGTTGTACTTTCACCCCCCCCCCCACCCCCCCCACCCCAAAAAAAAGGCAAAATCACCTTTCTGGTAAAACTGTTGTTGATTATTTTTGGATATACTTGTCTTGGTTTTTTCTTTTCCAATTCCAAAACATCGGCGATTGTCTAATGCTGCAGTAATGAGTAAATGATCTTCATTTTGTATTGCATCTATGCTATTGAATAACTTGGTAATAGGACTTAGGCAGAATAACTGTGACTTACATGTTGGGGATGTGACTTATTAGAAGTGAGACATCTTTCTTTTCTATGGACAAGGTATAACCGGGACATCTTAAAATCATTTGCAGGTTGTCGCTCCTTCTGTTTCAACATTAAATAATAGTTTATCCATTTTACACCAAGTGCCGGAAGGTCATGTTGGAGTCTATTGGAGAGGAGGTGCCCTTTTAAATACAATAACTGATCCAGGTGATATGGTGCTTTGCCTAGATGGTCATTTGCATTTTTGTGGTTATCTCCTTATTTAGAAGTCTATTGTTGACCAAACATATATGTTTGAATGTGCAGGTTTTCATCTGAAACTGCCCTTTATAACTCAGTTTGAACCCATTCAAATTACTCTTCAAACAGATCTGGTAACATTTCCTTTCTGTAGTTATATTTTTTAAGGGTTCTCATCTCAAAATTTCTGAGATTCTGAGTTTCTAGCTGCATGACTTTTTAGTAATATAAATCCTGATTAAGAATAGGATCAATGATCTTTGGATCATGTGGTAAATGCAGGTGAGGGATATTCCTTGCGGGACCAAAGGTGGCGTGATGATCAACTTTGAGAAAGTAGAAGTAAATTATCTACCTTGTGGATATGGTATAGTTATATGCAGGAATCCATTGTCATCTTATTTGTTTCATGTGCTTTCAGGTTGTTAATCGCCTTCGGAAGGAACATGTGTATGATACTCTGCTAAATTATGGGGTCAATTATGATAATACATGGATATATGACAAGATCCACCATGAGATCAATCAGTTCTGCAGTGCTCATAGCCTTCAACAAGTTTATATTGACATGTTCGATCAGGTAAGAATCTTCTTGGCCTCTATGGACTGATGGTCTGCTAGTTTCTGTAGTCAACATTAACGACTTATCCTTTTTCGTTTCTTCTGGTGTTTTTGCTGTTCAATGCATCTTTAACTGTTTCTGATTTTAACCTGCTGACTCATGCTATCCTCACTTAGACATGCTCTATTTCCATGCTTACAATCCATGATATGCCTTGTAAGGCAAGGAATTGTCTGATACTTGCATTCTCCAGGGTTTTAAAACAAAAATTTAGCAAAGTTACTTTAGCTGATATGATTGTTCATAGTCTTGACAAGGTGCCTGCCAAAACATTTCCAGATTGATGAGAAAATGAAAGATGCACTCCAGGCTGACTGCACAAGATATGCTCCAGGTATTGAGATTCTCAGTGTACGAATTACAAAGCCTAGTATCCCAGAGAGCATAAGACGAAATTTTGAGAGCATGGAACAGGAGCGCACCAAGGTATTAAGTGGAAAACTCTACTTTTTCTCTTTTTGTCTGAACTAAATGATTTGTTTTCCACCATCTGAGAATTGTGCCTATCCACCCCTCAAGCACGCCCACACACACAACAGGGAAAAAAAGAAGAAAAGAAGTGCTTGATATAGCATTTTAAACTGTGTATTGTAAAGAAAAGGACCTCAGGATCTTTCTTTGCGTTATTGTTTCTGTGAACCTATCATCATAATAGCAGCTATTGAGGTACTGACAATCAAAGTATTTCCCGATGTGCCATTGTTGCATGATTAGTTCCTTCCGATGCAGATATTTGGGCTATGATTAACAGTAACTTAATCAGTAACCCAGCCATGCATCAACGATGTGTTACAGGTCTTGATTGCAGTAGAGAGACAAAGAGTGGCCGAGAAGGAAGCAGAGACACAGAAAAAGATAGCAATCAGTGAAGCTGAAAGAAATGCTCATGTTAGTAAGATCCAGATGGAACAGAAGTTGATGGAAAAAGATAGTGCGAGGAAGCAAGAGGAAATTGCAAATGCAATGTACCTAGCTCGTGAAAAGAGCCTGGCAGATGCATCTTACTATCGGTGAATTCTCTAAACTTATCACCTGTATAATATCTGTGACAAAGTGACACAATTTCTCCGACGAGGAGCGCAAATATGCAATACTAACTATCAATTACCATATCTGGGACTTTTCAGAACAATGAAAGAAGCAGAAGCAAACAAGTTGAAGCTTACTCCAGAATTTCTAGAACTGAGATTTATTGAAGCTATAGCCAATAACTCAAAAATTTTCTTCGGGAACAAGGCAAGTCTCATCTTCTAATTACATCTATCTCCATCCCCTCTCTTGAGTTTACGGCATTCCATGCTCACTCAAAATGTATTTTCAGGTGCCCAACATGGTTCTTGACCAAAGGCTACTTGGAAACTTTTTGCAAGAGTCTATATCGCACACAGAGTCGTCTTAGGGGGTGTACTATTTATGCTCGTTTGTTGAAGCTCGATGATACAGTTTTCTGGTACATTACAATGAGAGATAAAATGTATTGGTTTATTTGTTTGTTTTTGAAGGGGAGCCTTGGAGTAACTGGTAAAGTTGTTGCCATGTGATCAGGAGATCACGGGTTCAAGCCTTAGAAACAGCCTCTGGCAGAAATGCAAGGTAAGGCTGCGTACAATAGACTCTTGTGGTCAGGCCCTTCCCCGGACCCTGCACATAGCGGGAGTTTTAGTGCACCGAGCTTGCCCTATTTTTTTTTGGGTCTGTTTCATTTCGTAGTTTTCAACATCAAGTTTTTACCCCTTTTTGGACATGGAAATATGCTATTTGCTTGTGTCATCCCACGGATTGTGAATGGTAAATACCAAGCAGTATTATACCATTTGGAAACTATTTATGAGGAGCTTAAATTGTCACAACTCAGATGGTGACTATGAAGGAAGTTCAATTAGACAAAAAATGATATTTGAAAGTTGAAATTGTGTTTGGACATGTATTGTGCTCGGGAAAAAATTGAAGCTTTGCTGAGTGAAAAAAAACATTTAACTTGACAAATTAGTTAAAATCTATTCTCCAAATCTGGGACCCTCCACTATTAAAAAAGTTTAGGTCGAATGCTACAGTGTCAAAAAGGGCATTTGGTCTAGTGGTATGATTCTCGCTTAGGGTGCGAGAGGTCCCGAGTTCAATTCTCAGAATGCGCCCTTCTATCTTTTTTTTTTGTACATCCTAACTCGACTATCAACTAATCTTCGATTCTAATTCTCAACTTTCACGACACAGCTCGGCTATCTACTAATCTACTAACTTTTTATCATAATTCTCAACTTTTGTATTGTCCATCTAAACACCACCACCATAACAACACAATATTGCTAATACGAAGAAGAAGTTCATATGTCCCTCTAATATAAAATGTGATATAACTTAGCTACCTAGGGGATGCTTCTTCTGCCTAAATGTGATATCACTCGATTACCTACTAACACTCGATCCTATTTTGCAACTTTCATGATACAATCGCTCGACTACTTAGGAGATGCTTCTCTCAATTAGAATGTGGCACCCACTCGATTACCTACTAACATTTTACCTAAATTCTCAATTTTCATGACATAACTCGACCATCTGCTAATTGTCTATCATAATCCTCAACTAATCCATCCAAACAACATAGACAGTATGATATTGCTAATACCGAGAAGAATAGGACAAGCCTCTCCATATAAAATGTGACACCACTCAACTGTCTAAGAGATGCTTTTCCCGCTTAAAATGCGACACCACTCGACTACCCCCTAACATTCTATCTGAATTCCAACTTCCATCACACAACCGCTCGACTGCCTAAGAGATTCTTCTCTCAACTAAAATGTGATACAACTCGATCGACTACTTGCTAACCTTTGATTTTAATTCTCAACTTTCATGATACAACTCGATTACCTACTAACCTTCTATCTTAATCCTCAACTTTCATACCTTTCTATTTAAGATCACGCCCTCGTACAATATTTAAGATTCGAAATATGAATTTGTTAGTGTATTTTATTTTTTTAAAAATCAATCAAGTCAAACACCAAACGGATGGCTTACAAATAAAGATGAAAAAGTAAAAAGTTAGGAAAACAATCATTTATTAATATAGATTTTTTTTATTTTTTGAGAAAAATAGCAATATCAAGATTTATATTGGGATAATTACATCCACAAGCCACTGAGAAAATTATGAAAAGTAACCATCCGGCTGACTTTTGGCTATTTGTTATAATTTTGGGCATTCAACCCTCGTTGTATAGGCATGTATAGTCAGTGTATATCTGCGTATCAAAATGTATATTTAATGTATAACTCATATATAAGTAATATACATTGTATAACAATGTATACTTTTTATAACTATATTATATAGTCATGTATAGTTTCACTGATTTGGGACTATTTTTTATATAAATAAAACACGAGCTACTTTTTTTTAAAAAAAATTACTTTTTTTTTTTTGTATATATGTAATTTCCCCATTTATATTTACCAGTCTAGTATGTTTGTATCAATTTGCTCATACTATTTTAATTTGTATAAAACATATTTAACTAAGCTTTAAACCTAATTTAATCAAACTTTTGACTAATCAAATACTAATTATTAGTTGGCACAATATGCCTAACTTATTGTGTGGTGTCATTGTCTTCTACTACATGATGATAATTAGATCTTCCCACTTAAGTGAGTGGAATATTGAAAATTGACACAGACATTTGACTTTTTCGATCGAGTGTTTATTGAAAATAATTTTTTTATAATATAAAAATAAAGATAAAATTTATGTAAATTTCATCTTTGTTAGACCTAATTACTTGTGAGATCGCATCAGATAGATAATTACTTGATTTGACATAATTTCATCGAATATAATCAAATTTGAATTAATCGAAGCAGCAAGCTTTAAAATATACTAAATGATTAAAAAGAAAGAAAAATGAACATGAGTTTTGACTTTTGGTCCAAAAGGCAACATCAAAATTATGTAAATCAATGAATGTGGAAATTGATGCCTTTTTCATGGTGGATGGGTGGGTGGGGGGAGACCTTTTTTTTTAAAAAAAATAATCGATGTTCCATATTTGTATTAAAATTTAATTAATTAAAGTTTGTGTTGTATAAATTGCATTCGAGGAAAGCACTATCTACTAAAAAGATTCCATATCCATGGTATGATATATGCGAGCGCGTGATGTCCCCTCTTGAAAAGAATAACATCATACTATTTTGGGGAGCCTTAGAATTTTTTTTCAAATATATATGTTACGATTAATTTAATTTGGTTGCGTAAATTCTAGAGATTTTGATGGACAAAATTACGAGAAATCTTCATGTTAAAACAAATTAAAGAAACGTGTGACAAAATGGGGTCACCTTATCGACCTTTATATATTATATACTTTATTAAAATAAAATTTAGCTGATTATCATCAACAGATCAAAAAATAAAGACTTTAAAAAAGAATATGAGGAAAAATGGAAAAAAGAACATTGACCCATACTAGAAAAGAATTTAAATAATAAATTGTTAATATCCTATCCCAATTACTTTCAACAATATTATATCATACACTAATAAGCATATATTCAAGAAAATATTTCCCTTTCTTTTATGAAATTGACATGCATATAAATTGTCACCATGTAATTTGGTCCTTGAAGACTTTTAAGCACCACACATAGTTTTATATATATATATATATATATATATGAGTTTGAATTTTAGAAATAAATTATTTTTCTAATAAAATGTGTTATACTTAAATTAAATTGAATGACTTTTTTGACACTTAAGATAAGATAGAATGACCAACCTGGGTTGTGATGCATTGATGAGAGTGTTTCACCCTTAACCTGAAGTCTCGGGTTCGACCCCTGGGAATAGAAAAAAATCCTGTTGGGAGCGTCACCCCCGAATGGGCCCTGCAGTGCGCGATCCGGATTTAGTCAAGGGTTCATGGACTCCGAACACCAAGTGAAAAACCAAAAAAAGATAAGATAGAATGACTTTTTAGTGATTAAAAATTTAATAATTTTTGTAGTGCAATGAAGAAAAAGTTAATTAAGTAAATTTTTTTTTAGTTGTTTAATCAACATTTATCCTTTTAGCATAAATAAACTATTTCTAATTAAGTATATATTCTTTTTTATGTAAAAAGGTTTCTCCACTTAAGTGTCTTCACCTACTTTTTAGGTAATACTTTCCAAGAGGCAGGGAAAAAAAATTGTACTAATTAAAAGATTTACACTTTTTAGGAAATGTTTGGTCTTTAGATTAATGTTTTCTTTAATGGAAAACCTAGTATTTATTTAATCTTGTAGACAATAATTGCACTTTGCCTACTCTAAATATTGACTAATCAACTTCAAATAATTGGCACACTTTTTTTAAAATGTAGTTTTTTTGTGTCCACATTAGATCTCTTCAAAATCGAATCGTAATTAATTACCTGAATAAAAAAAATTATTAGTTTATCGATAACGAGTTATTGGTTTAATTGTTTCAATAATGATTTAATTTTTTTTTTATAATTGGATTATCAGTTCTTAACGGTCTTAGATTTTTTCTTAATGGGTGAATTGATAACTTGATAATAAATTAAATAATTAAATTTGAACTATTTGATATATAAAGTCTTTGATAGTTTCATACTTTTACTTTTTACTATCTCAAACTCTCAGTTATTCTTTAATGTGGTAGTGTTTGCTTTTGAACAAAATACAATTTATCAACTCATGTGTATGATTCATTTGATTTGTTACCCTATAAAGAGTTTTTTTTATCGAATCTTAATAGTTAAATTGATAACCACAACAATAACGATCAATAACTGATAAGTTAATATCTTAATGGTTCTATAATAATTTAGCATATCTACAAATTGATAACCAATAAGTCAAATCGATAAATTTCAAAATCGAATCGAACTACTAAATTTTACTATGCCCCAAGAATTAAATGATTAAGTTAAAAATTTTAAAATAAAACTTCTTTATTGAGCATGCTTTATCATATAAATTAAATTTATCTCATAAAAATCTAAATTAATTGATTATTAAATTTTAAATACTAATAAATTATTAAAAAAAAAAAAAAAGAGAACACCAATTTTGACTTTTGGTCCAAACTCCAAAGGCAACTTTACAAATTCTAATTAAATCAATGGATGTGAAAAATTGATGCCTTTTTCATCAACTTTAGGGGTGGAAGGAGAAGATACCTATTTTTAATCCTTAAAAAAGAAATATTTTTAAAATTTAAATTTCTTTATAAATACAAATGTGAAAAATAAAATATTCTTCACAATTTAAGGTAGTCAAATATTTCCCCTAGAGCTTTAATGAATTTTTTTAATTAGATTTATCATCGATCTATATTATCGCATCTACAAACATAAAAGCAGACTTTTAGTTAATTTAACTTTATTGATTTGATTGACGGAACAATTTAGAGCGAAATAAAGAGATATATAGTAAAATGAAATCACTCTAACTTGTTGTAGTGTGCTATCTTGGACCATCGACGTCACTGAAATAGAACTTTAGAAAGAAATTCGATCTTAGAAAAAAATATTGACCTACGAATGAAAGAGACAAATATGATCAATACCCTTACCTTAGCTTTCAACAAATAACCGAAGATGAATTCAGAATATAAAATTTATAGCCTCAAAATTTTAATTATTTTAAATATTTTTAGGATAAATATAAAATTTAAATCAAAATTACTATATTAAATATCTTCCACTTCTTTGGGATGGAGGGGTGGGGGCTAGTGAGGTGACATCCATTCAAATTGTTACCAGACAATTTAGTGGCCAAAGACTTTTGGGCACATGGTTAGGGTCCAAGTCTGATTAAAATTCGATCGAATTCAATAATTTTATTTAATTTATTTATTTATGTTATAAAAATTTATTATATATGTATACATATTAAATTTTGAATATGATCATTAACACATTAAATTATCATTTTAAAATTTAGAACTCAAAAAATTAAAAATTTATCTCTCCTTTCTACATATATATATATATATATATATACTTAGAGCACATGAACATGAAATGTCTACATGAATATATTCACATGCACAACTAAGAATGGTTGATGTATGTTTCATTATTGTGGATATATATCTCATGTACAATAATGTCACAATTGGAATTAATTTTGGCTTAAATGGTATGTGCTCTCTTAAAGTTGTTCGCATATTTCACTTTGACATCTTAGTCTAGCCTTGTACTTATTGAACACCTGTACTGTTCTGAATTTAAATCATTTAAGCACTTTGTACAGATGTAGCACAAAAATGTGATTCACGCCCTGTTGGGCAAGTGAATCAATATTTTAACATTTTTTTAAAATAAAAATCACTCTTCAAATTTTATATTTTCTCTTTTCCTACACACATTCCGCTCCAACTCACACCCCTTCTTCCCCCACAAAACAAAGAAGCAAATTCAAAAAAAGAAGAAGTGAAGAATAGATTTTTCTTAAAAAACATTATAAATTTAAAATAAAAATAAGAAAGAAAACATGAAGAGAAATAGAAAAGAATAATAATGGTCGATGAGGGATGAATATGAAAATGTGTCTGTTCAGTTGTCTAAGTGAAATATGCGTAAAATTTTAAGGGGGCCTCATAAGCAAAATACACCTACAATTTCATGGGACCTAAAATGATTTAAACCATTAATTTTACATACATGTATCTTTCTCTCTCTCTTTGTGATTAACACTATATAAACCAATGCAATTTCCACTTTCCAATATACCTTATTTAATTTGTTTTGCAATTCTTCTTCTATTCTTTTGCCCCTTTGAAGTATTTGGAGTTCTATTCTTGGATATTTTTTTGGTGGGGTTTTATAATTGGTATGTTATCTATCTTTTTTTTTAATAAAATTATTTTTTACTAGTTATGAAAATTCATTGTTGAATAGTTTCTAGCTAATGAAATTATTGATAATTTGTAATTAAATAGGTTTAGTGACAATTTTCTGTTATGCGAACAAAAACTATCCTTTGCTCGTTCATATATCATATACGTCACTACTAAAAAAACTGAAATTAACTATGAATTTTGTAGTTAATTTTCTTTTAGCTAATAAAAATATATTGCTAAATAAAAATATTGTCGATTTTTGTTGTTAAGCTACAAAATTTGTGTATTGCTAATATTTTGTTTTTTAAAAAAAAAAATTAAACTTTAGTTTATGTATTGTTTAAGTATACTCAATTTTTTGGGAAATGGTTAAGTCCAAAAAAATATTTTAGTTTTATTTATCAATAATATACATTTCTCACACAATATGGTCAAAAAATTCCACGAATTCAACATTTATATTAAAATAATGATACTTCTGCTGTTTTGAGATCGTAAATCCACTTCATTTCAAATTGGACCAAAGTTAGAAATAAATCCAAAAATTTAGTAGATTAGTTCGTCTTTAACTTTTATTAGTTTTTAATTTTACTTCTAACTAGTAGAATTAGTAAAATATTTATAATATAAAGATATAAATTTATATTCCAAAAAAAAAAAACTATTTATTTTGAAAGCAAAAGGTAAAATACAAACACTTTAGTCAAGTCAACAATTCCGCTCGTTGAAAAAGATTGATTTAATGGAATTAAATTCATGTTTTTTGGTACAAAAATTAACTATTTAAAATTTTATTTTATATATACCTTTATTGCAATTTTCAATATGAGAAATGAAATAATAATTGTTTATAATGAGTCAAAACACACTAATTAATTAATTATAAAAAAACTAATTAATGACAAAAAACATTGACCTGCACTAGAAAAAGACAAAAATAATAAATTTAATCACTCAATAAATAAGGAGAGTGCTATTTTTCAGCAAAATAATAATAATAATAAATAACTCCCTCTAAACAATTCTATTTGTGATGTCAATTTTTTGCAAGTAGTTAGAAAAATATAAGCTGAAAAATAAATAAATTAAATTATTCTTATTTATTATTTAATCTCAATTTAATACTCTCTTTCTTTCATTACATCAATTACTTATTTACTTCTAAATATTATTCAAATAAAAATAAAAGTAAATTAGTAATTTGTTCTATATTAATTTTTAAAATAATAGATATTTTGGACTAATTATTTTAAAATAAAATAGAAGGAGAATAAAGAAGATATTTTGAAGAAAAAGACCTAAAAAGACCTAAAAAGGTGTAATGTATTGTCTTATCAATGTAACTTTTGTCATTTTCAATGCATTATATTGGTAATACTTTTAATATATATATATTTACTTTTTTTTATGATATATTTTTTATTATATTAACATGCAAAATATTGAAGGATAGGCTTTAAAAAATCCAAAAAATGTGAAATGTAAGTGCAATTTTGTCATTTTCAATGCATTATATTGGTAATACTTTTAATATAATATATATATATATATTATTTATTTACTTACTAAATAACATAATAATAATAAATATATTAAAAATAGAATCACTAAGTGAT
>JBCEWC010014451.1:0-14362 GCA_038996855.1 Solanum aculeatissimum
TTAAAAGGACTACTTTCCATATAATTTATCCTATGGGAATATAATCTAAGCTATTCTTAATAGTTTTTAATTTCCAAACATAATAATTTATATATATATATATATAATTATTTTGTACATAAAAGATAGTATTATAATATATTTTATAAATTTTTTCTTTAACGTTGCCATAGTCTTTATTTTTAACATCAGATTGAGTTTATCATTTAAGCCCATATTCATTTATGTGATTAAGATAAATAAAGTCCAAATCAGACTAATTTACACACTAAGTTCCTGATATTGATGTTTTGTTCACTTCTATGTAGTAAGTGGTGCATTTGTATGATAGGCCGCCATAAGCGTCAAAGATCGGTGATATTGTCATGATAGGTGTGAAAAGTCGATAGTGTACTCGATGATTGTGAATTCATTAGAAAAAACTTGGGGATCGGCCTCCTGACTTCAATGCTTTTATGTCAAGTGATAAGAATAGTATAAGAAGGTTGATTATCCTCTATGTATACAATATATTTTTTATCGGTTTATTTATCTCCAAAAAGCAATTTTCCCCCAAATCACTAAATCAATCTCTAATGTTATATTTAGGAGATTTAAAAATTGTATACGTACGTAAGAAATTAAAATATTACTCTATATATACAATATATTTTTTAATGAGAAAATTCGGATGAACACCCTCCCGCCCTTATATCCACCACTAGCTACTTATCCTCAAGTTAGCTACTTCCACTTGAGTTTCTTTCACATAGTATTTTGATTGCTTGCTTCATTTGTTTATATACCTAATTACAATGAAATGCCCATAAAATAGTGGGGACAATGGCCTTAGGGGCATGTGGTGATTAGATAAGTCATGTTTCAATGTTGGCAAAAGAAGAATGAAGTTATCTTTTCTTAGAATTTTTGTTTGTGGTGTTTATTTGGATTTTGAGTAGTCAATTTACACTACTTCTATAGTCCAAATCCTATCTAAGATATTGTATGCAGACAAATAATTAATAAAGGGAAAGAAAATGTTTCCATCCATCATTAGATAGGATCATTTTGTCTAAATTCAACATTTTTTTTTTCCTTCTATTAATTTTGAAATAATGTATGAGGGTCATTTAATTGATTTTTAAAGGTAAGTCTCATTACATTTTTAATCAATGTAAAAGTTATTCTAAGTTATTGGACTAGTCAAGGATGAATCTAAAATTTAAATTCGGTAAAAAAAAAATTTGTACATGAGCCAAAAAATAATAATTCAGACACTCATTATATTCGAAATACTTTGAGTTTAATCTATCTTTCTCATGGAAATTAAAATATTTCAATAGTTATCTTTATTTTCTCTCTAATTTTATTTCTACTTATTATTTAATTATTTTATTTTATCCTTTATCGTAGTTCTACTGGATACCCTGCTTTTTTTTTAGACTTATTCTACAAATTATTAATATATAACATAATGTAACGACAAGCACGATATAATTTATTTAAATATTATATATATTTATTAAAATAATATAATATATTATGAAACAATACATACCAACTATTAAAATAAAATAATAGAATAATTTTTTAACGATAAATTAAGTTGGAGGACCCAATTAATGTTATCATATTATGGGTTATGGGGGAGTTGCTTACAAACTCCCAAAGAACATTATCATATTATACTTTGATTAAAAAATATTGTATCATAAATTAAAAATGAATTATGTATGTACTATAAATATATTATATTATATATAAAAATAATTTGTATGCAATATAAATAAATTATAAATATTTTAAAATGTATTAGGTTTATTTTAGTAAAAAAAATTGATATTATGTATTAAAAGTAAATTATACATATATTAATTAAAATTATATGCCTATAAATAATAAATATTTTATAAATATGATATATTCAGATAAGTTTTCTTTTAATATAGTTACATAGTACATCTTACTTTTTTTATTTAAAGTAACACAAATTTAAATTAATCGAACTCCAATATAAATATAGTATATATATATACACACATCCATTCGATATTTCCCGCATTTACATAACCAATTATATCTACCTTAATTATAAATAATAGTTATCTTTTAAACTTAAAAAAGTAATAATCATCACTGACATTATTATGGCAGTGAATTAATATTGAATCGTCAGAGTCTAATATATTTACAAAATTAATGTTACAGAGATGTAAATATTAAGATGAATATGTCAGTTGCTACGGAATAATGCATGAATTGTTATATTATAATTAAGTATTAGTGAAATAATCCGCGCTTCGCAGTTTATAATTCTAACAAAAGGAGAACTAATTTTAGTTTAATTTTTGGTCTTAGAGTTTTGTGCATAAAAAATAGTAGTTCAATTTAAAAAATATCCATGATACCAATTAGAAAAAGTAATCTTAATTGCTTGGCTCTTAATTATTTGTGAAATCGCAATAAATATATAGTTAAAGGTTCATAAACCATATTAAAAGAAGTGGAAAAAATAAGAGGAAGAATTAGACATATGTTGTTGATTTATTGTCCTAATCACCGACTTAAATTACGTTGAAAATGACAAAAGACATCTTTAAGATGTTAAAGATGGTTCATAATATCTTATGTTAACTTTTAGGATTAAAAATAGCCTTATGTTTATTTTTTCGACTCAAATTGTTACACCCTAAAAATTATCAAAGTACCCCTAAACAAGAGAACCGCATAACGCATCTTCCCAAATCGTTTTAGTAAATCTGAGATCGAAATCGCGATCAACACTAAAAATTGTGTGGGAAAATGGTTTTGATTGAATTTTAGGTCAATCGGATCAAAAGATAATTTTTCGTCGCGAAGTTGTAAAACTAGAAGGGTATGTGACAGGTCCGCGACCTGCTCTACCATAGTTCACTTTTGAGTTTTATTCATAAAACGCACTGGACAAGTGTGATTTACATACAATACACAAAAAACGCATTTGACAAATGCGATTTATGAGTTATTTTATAGAAAAATAGTTTTTGAACGCGTTAAGTTTTACGTCGAAAAATAAACTGAAATGGAACAAGTCTACATCGCAGACTTGCTCCATCACGGTACTTGACATTTAGCTTTAAAAGCAAGGGCATTCTAGTATTTCTCCACCTATCCTAGACTAAAACCTTATCGTTTTGAGGTCTTGTTCAACTCTATATCAATTCCTAAGCGTGAATTTACGATCATTTACGCTAATTTGTCTTAAGAACTAGGGCTAAGGAGAAAAGAGGAGGCTAGGGTTCAAGAGATTCAAGACTAATCTTCGTTTGAATCTTCAGTCTTCATTCTAGGTATGTAAGGTCACCTAAAATTCTATTTTCGTGCCTAATCTATATTTATTATCAAGAATTATAATCAAAAGTCAAGTCAATTTCATTCCTATGATCTTATGGAGAAATTCTAGAACTTTATCATAAAATTCTTATTATTATTATGCTAAGAACTTCATTGTTGAGTACATCTCTTTAGATTTTTGAAGTATTACTACATTTACAAGAACCCTAGATGAGTTTTGATATCCATTCCATTATCATGTTTTAATTACATTGAAAAGTTATTCAGTCCAAAGTATGAGTTAGTTTCAAGAAGTACCTCAGCATGAGTTATATAAGTAGTCTATTTACTATACTCTCTTTTGAGCATAGCATATCATTTTCGAAAGAGCAGTCCAGTCATTTAAGGCATTTTGCATTACTATTATATTCGTCATGCAATATGAATTTTAAAGTTTGAGGGAACTTGACAATTCCAAATGCATTATTTTATCAGTAAAGAGCATGACTATTTTCTTTTTTTAAAATAAACCATACCAGTTATGAGAAAGTATTATCAATTTTGAGAAAGACAAGACAGTTTAAAGAAAATATATAGAGTCAAGGCTCTGAGTAGCAGATTTTCAGTTTTCCCCTAAAGTGGACATTTTTACAGTTATTGAGTATAATGCATATTTTGGGAGTAGTATTGAGCAACGATGTGGGTACGAGTTCAGATAACTCCAACCCCATAAACTACGTAGCCAGCGTAGGATAGGATTGTACCAGATGCACAACTTCTCATATGCCATTGAGATGACCCAATTTAGATGGATCTATAAGTTCAGCTTTGTCCCTTACCCTGACAAGGTATTGATGGCTCTGGCAACATGGGCAAGCCGTTGTATCATCATGATGCTCATAGTGATGGTTGCCGGTTGGAGAAACTCGTCAAGCTAAAAAATATATTATTTTCAGATATAGACTAAGTTATATTTAATTATGCCTTAAACCAGATATTTTACTTATATTGCATTGATTATGTTATTGAGTTATATCCTGAGTTAAGTCTTTGAGTTGAGCATGCTATTCTGAGTTTCTGTTTTGGCTATTTTACATATTGTACATTCCACATACTGACGCCCTTTGGCACTGCATCATTTTATAATACAGATTCAGATACTTATAATAACAGACATTCAGTAAAAAAGATTCCCAGCAACAGTTGGTGAGACCTCTTCGCTTTCAGAGGGCTCTAGTTAGTTAGTCCAGTTTGTTTATTTTATTTTACAGTCACGTAGTCGTGGGTCTTGTTGTGACACCTATCTTCAGTATAGTAGAAGCTTCATGGACAGAGTTAGAGAGTCAGTCCAGTATATTCATTTGGATATTATAAGCATTATTAGTATTTGTATTAGAAGATATTTTCAGATTTTGTATAAAGCATGATTGAGATTCCTTGAATTTTATTAAATGTTGTAAAAGTTTACCTTATAAAACTTTCTCATGCATGTTAAATTTTAGTTGAGTGTGCCAGCCAGACCAAGGGTTCACTTGGGGACCAGCAATGATCTTTGAGTGTCGGCCACCTGCAGGGTGTAGGCTTGGGGCGTGACACAAATCTACTCCTAAAGTATTGAAAATGGTTCATAATACCTTGTGTTAACCTTTGAGATAAAAAATAATCATAACGTCTATTTTTCGACTCAAATTTACCACTGAGGTAGTATTAGAAATTGATCAAAGTCTTAAAAATACTCCTCTACTTGCTAAATGAACTTGATTACACCTCTGATCTATATATCCCGATCTATCATATGACATAACAAGTGGTATCTCACTCTTATAAGAGCATGAATATCTTAATAAAAAGTCAAGAGAAGTGTTGAAACTACTCCTAAATTTGATAAGAATATAGGGATATATTTCACTTATGTTGCAAGATCGAGGATATAATCAAGTAGAGGGGTGCTTTTAAGACTACCAATAGTTCAAGAACGACACTAATAATTCACGTCAAGTTTACAAGTATTCTCAATACTTCTCTGTGATATTAATTAAATTCACCCATTTTAATAGAAATAACCCCACCCCACTCCATACCCGACCCATATAACCCCCAACCCATCTAGGGAAGGATAAGTCTAGGGAAGGGTAGTTACTAGAAAAGTCGTATTACTATATTTATTTGTTGCAAAGTAACAAATAAAATATATATTTTTGTCATCTTGACCTGAATAAATAAATTCTTAACCCTATGTGTCTATATAATATACATATTATCAGATTGAACAAAATAAACTATGTTGATTTCTGCTAAACATAATATATACTCTATATATCTATCTATATCTATACTATATTAAAAGCACGAAGATTCTTAGAAATATTGTTTGAACTTTTTGCCCTTCATTAAAAGACTCTTCTTTAGACAAAATCGTCTTTGAGAGACTGATAATTTCATATATGTTCAAATAAGTCATGTAAAAATATACATTTATTATTATTATTTAAATTATTTAATATTATTTGCGCATCGCGTAGATTCCTCTAACAAACATAAAAAAAAAAATGATCCTAATATCTCTCTCATTCACAAATTTTCTTCTCCATCATAAAAATTGTAAACAAACTCAACCATTTTAATTAATTTCTTCTTCATAATAATAATAATTATGAATGCTTCTCAACGTTCTCAATTCAACCACAGGAATTTCATTAGTTGGTTCTTCATTTTGTTACTAATCATTTATCTAATTTACTCTTCAAATTTCATTTTTAACAATAACAACAATGATGATTGTTCTTCCAACATTTCCATCAATGAAGGTGATCATCTTTCCACGAATAACGCGTCGTCTACGATCACTCTTCAAGAAGAAGAAGAAGAAGAAGAAGAAGAAAGAAAGAAAGAATATAATTATGTCATGAAAAAAGATGAAACTGAGCTCAAACATATTGTGTTTGGTGTAGCTGCATCATCAAATTTGTGGGATAAAAGGAAAGAGTATATAAAGTTATGGTGGAAACCAGGAGAGACAAGAGGGGTTGTTTGGTTAGATCAAAATGTCAAAACTAACAAAAATGAACCCCTACCTGCTATTAGGATTTCAGGTGATCACACTTTTTCTTTTTATTTCGGAACAATCTCTCTATTTCTATGAGATAGTGATAAGGTCTGCGTACATTTTACCCTCCCCAGATCTCACTTGTGAGATTTCACTTGATATGTTGTTGTTGTTGTTGTTACACTTTTTCTTTTTACAAAAAAACTATAAGAGTATAGAATAGACGCCAATGCAGAATTTAAATTTGATAAATCGATGGTTTCAATTTTTAGGTTTTTATCGTTGAAATCATTAACATTGGTATTGAAAAGTTGAGAAAAGAAGGCATATCTTCAATCGATTCTTTAATTTTTATATTTCAACATATTATATTTGCAAGATATAGATGTACGTCTGATTTTCAATTTATAAAGAGTGTTAGGTTTTCTAGTAGTAGAGGTATTGATCATGAAAAAGGATATCCTTGCTTCTTTAATTTCTACATTTTAAATATACATATTAGATGTACGTCTGATTTTCAACTCATGAAATGTGTGAGCTTTCTAGTAATAGAAGTATTGACCATCAAGAAGGATATCATCCATTCATTAATTTACAATATATAGACGTACGTCTGATTTGCAACTCATGAAATATGTGAGCTTTCTAGTAATAGAAGTATTGATCTCCATTTACACTTAAAGATATTAAATTTACAATATATAGGCGTACGTCTGATTTTTCAACTCACAAAGAGTGTCATTCTTCTAATAGTAGAAGTATTGATTAATGTCAATGCATGATTCTTTATTTATTTTTGGATTTTTCTTTTCAGGTGACACTTCGCAATTTCATTACACAAATCGACAAGGAAAAAGATCAGCTCTGAGGATTTCTAGGGTTGTTTCAGAGATGTTAAGGTTGGGTTTGAAAGACGTGAGATGGTTCGTGATGGGGGATGATGACACAGTATTTTTTGTGGAAAATGTAGTTAGGGTTTTATCAAAGTATGATCATAACCAATATTACTACATTGGTAGCTCATCAGAAAGTCATGTACAAAATATATTTTTTTCATATGCTATGGCTTATGGTGGTGGTGGATTTGCAATTAGTTATCCATTGGCAAAAGAGTTAGAAACAATGCAAGATCGTTGTATACAAAGATATCCTGGATTATATGGAAGTGATGATAGAATTCAAGCTTGTATGGCTGAACTTGGTGTACCGCTTACAAAAGAACGCGGATTTCATCAGGTAAAATTTTTATTTATACTGATAATATAAAGAGTTTTTACATCATCGATCGATGTAAAGTTGACTTATCATGTATCATGATGATTATGTGTAGTTATCATTTAGGTGATTTAGAATTTTGTAGTAATTGATTGATATGCTTGCTTTATTTGGACATTTGATTACATATTGGGAGCATAGATCCCCATGTGCAAATGAAACATATGGTCACTTTACTTTATTTCATAACAAATTTTTGTCACTCGACTGTTATAAATGATGTACAAAGTCTTTTTTTTTTTAATTGTTAGGGAAAAGTCACTTTTTATAATATTGTTATATAAAGTTAGTTATGTTGCCCTGATAGTTCAAAAATGTATCGTCGGATGCATGGTGTGTGTTAGATCATCGAAAGTAGTATATTTTTTGAGAATTCAATATGGATATAACATTTTTTTAGAGAATCCAAGTAATATTGGCTGAAAATGGGAACTTGTGGATGAGAAGTCATGCTAGTTTGCTCAATCTTAGAAAAAGTTGTCAGATGTGTATCAGATCCTTCAAAGTAGAACATTTTTGGAGAATCTTATCGACATGGATTCAACAATATTTTTTGAAAAATCTGAACTACGTAGATTATAAGTATTCTAAAGCATCGATTGAAATTGATGGGTTTTTTTGTTGTTTTTTGTTTGTGGTAGTATAGTATGATGTATATGGGAACTTACTAGGACTATTGGGAGCACATCCAGTAACACCACTAGTGTCACTTCATCATCTTGATGTAGTAGACCCAATATTCCCAGGAATTTCTAGGGTTGACGCTCTCCAACGCCTATTTGAATCATCAAAACTGGACTCTGCTAGCCTAATGCAACAGTCAATTTGCTATGACAAAGACAGATATTGGTCTATTTCAGTGTCATGGGGGTATGTTGTTCAGATAATTAGAGGAAATATTTCACCTAGAGAACTTGAAATGCCTACAAGGACATTTCTCAATTGGTACAGAAGAGCAGATTACACTGCTTATGCATTCAACACTAGACCTGTTACAAGACATCCTTGCCAGAAGCCTTTTGTGTATTACATGAACACCGAGAAATTTGATCGATCCAGGAATCACATTATTGGGATTTATTACAGACATAGAGAACCTTCACCTTATTGCAGATGGAAAGTTGAGTCACCTGAGAATATCAACAACATTATTTTGTTGAAAAGACCAGATAGCAATAGATGGCAAAAGGTACATTCTTAACACACACACACATATATGTTTGTCTTATATTTTTTATAGTGCCTTTCTCTGATTGGATCTTTTTTTTCTTGGTGCAGTCTCCAAGGAGGGATTGTTGTGGTGTTTTACCATCAAACAATAACTCAAAGTCAAATTTGTACATGTGGGTAGGCAGTTGCAGAGAGGGTGAAATCAGTAAATTGTAGCTGTTAGGGAGAGAGACTTTACTACATTTTTCTAGTTTATCTTTAGTTCTGTTTTTAGACCATAGAAACTACCCAAACATTGGTAGTATAAAGTGAATTTGCAACACCTGAACTGAATCATTCAATATTTTCCCTGTGTAAACATCACACTAATTTGACCATTGTAGTTCTTTTGTACAAGTAAAATCTGTTACCAAATCACATGACAGGCTATAGCTTATCTAAGCTATTTTACCTTGAAATCCCATCTTATTCTTGTGTGTAAGCGAAGACTAGCAAGGCATTCTCTTGCATCAATTCCTCTCACACACAATGAAAGCTAAGAGGTTGCTCGTGCTCATTCTATATGATAACACAAGTTCTGGTTAGCAACTGTTGCATCTCAATTGAATGCATAGAAGGAATTTTTCCAACATTATCTTCTCTTTTCGTCTTTTCTTTTAACGGAATGTCAGCAACATCAGAACTTAAATGAATTCACAGTGTAAGTTTAATAGCTTGAATTTCTTACAAAGGTGTAACATATGGTACCAAAAGGTTCTAAAGGAAATCCAAAGAGAGCATTTTTATTGCAACTACTTTGGTATACTTGCTTAAAACTCACATGGCTATCACAATACACACACACACCAAGAAGCTGAATTGGTAGAAATGATAGGTAGACTGGAAGTGTTACAACTCTCACCAATGAATCACTCTTGAATCAAATTACAACAAACAGTGAAAATTTAAGAATGTTCAGTACAGTAATGAATACACGTTGTAATATCTTCGAAACAGCAAACTAAAAATGCACGAAGCTCATTGTCACGTGTAAGCTAAAACGACTGGAGACATTAGCCTCTGCAGAGTCATCTGGTAAACATTGATGTCAAGGATAAGAATATGGAAGTTGAGAGATTTATAATTTCAAGGCATACAACTAAACAAGTTCATAAGGCTCAAGAAAACATTCTCATTTATGTTAGACACGTAGTTTGTCAACAAAGTGAACTATTTCCCCAGAACACTCCGAGAAACATATCCAGATCAGAAGCTAATATATGATTCGTGGACTAGAAAAAACCAATTCATTTTCCAGAAATAGTAAGAAAAACACTACATAAAGTATAAATGTAAATCACACACAGCAACCTGAGTTCAACAGGAAAGTATGACTCCTAGCAGCTTGAACACATAATTTATAGTATGCATTAGAATATTGCTTACTGATAGCCAAACTTCTGTGCCTAATCACAAAACGGAGTGAGATCAATTTTGAACTGCTGCTTCCCCTTGCTAACTCTCTGTAAGAAGTGTGATATTAGGAAAGACAAGAAGAACTGCAAAGTACTTGGAAGAAAGGAGCACAGAGATAAACAAAGAATGCTAAAAGCATAAGCTAAATGATAACATATACCATAAAGTAGTTTGATTTCTTTGTTCCTTGCATTTACCAACATCTATTTATTGTTTTGATGTAGTGATTTGTTTTACTCATGTTTTCAAGAAGAGGAGCCTTGGACAATGGTAAACTTGTCTCCATGTGACTTGTAGGTCACGAGTTCGATCCCTAGAATCAACCAATGATGCTCGCGTCAAGGTAGGTTGTACATTACACGTGCTTGGTGTGCAGTCCATTTTTGTCCCTGTAGAATGCGGAATGCTTTGCATACCAAGCTGTTTTTTTCCTTTCTAGGGCTTTAATAACGATTTATATAACACTTTGCCACCTATTTTTATTTTCTGGCACTACTTTCTCCAAGAAAAAACCCGTGGGCTTTTCTAGGGCTTTAATATCTGCATTAAAATTCTATTTAAGTGAAACAAGTGTCCAACTTAAACTTCACCTATTTATTTGGTGTAAACGCACATCAAATGAGCATTCAACTCCACTTCAAAGTAGCAAGATGCCCCAAATTTATAGTCTTGGAAATACCCTTGTGGGACAGGAAACTACATCTCCATACAACCAACCCTGTTCAACTCTGGTATAGACCATGACATCCACACCAACATCATTATAGGGTCAACAGGCAACAAAAGATGCTAAAATTGGCTCCTACAGACTAACTTATTAATCAGATTAGAGGAATTAGGGAAACAAAAACATAAACGAAATAAAGAAAAATTAGCAAACATTTCAGATAAATGACAAAAAATAATTAAACAACAAAAAGGAAAATAGAAGAGGAAGACTAGATGATACAAAGTTTATATTTACCTACTCTTTAATATATTTCTCCTATCTTTTTCCTCCTATGTCATATACTTCTAGCACCAAATGTGCCTGCTATAGTGTCTAGTCTACTCAAATGTCTAGTGTTGTGGATATACCATAGAACCTTAACAGTCTCCGAATATCTTCTACAAGTGTTGGCACTTTCATTCATTTATGCAACAAAGAGTGTCAAATATGCAATTCATGCTAAACAGAAATTGACTTACACCAAGTGCAACAAGTTCTTCTAGTAGTTCCTCCAGATGACGCAGAGGCTAAGTCAATACAAAGATGAAAGCATTGATCAGATTAATAGTTAAAATTAGAATGCCACAGTTTCATTAAGGGGGAGAAAAAAGATGCCTCAAAAGTCTCAATAGATAATATCGTTTGTGTTCAACTTACCCACTGTGTTGGACCATCAACTGGAGCACTCAGGGGATTATTGTGCACCTAATGCAAAATATCTCTGATTCAGTCAAGCAGAAATTTTTTTGAGAATGAGTTGAGCAGAAAATTAAAGCAACGGTTTGACAAAACAAATATCCTAAAAGTTCAGGAATCTCAAGAATGGCTTGGAAGTTTTTCTTTGAAGAAATGCACCAGCAAAAGTTATATCACTCCATTTTGAGTCCAACTCTCCAGTTCCTTTTCACTCTCCACTTAAACAAGAAGTAAACATCTTTGTCTTCTTAAACAAGAAGGGCATACAGAAAGCAGATTGCAACTTTACAAATACCAGATGCTCTTTTATACCTCCATAAATATTCCATCTACTCCCACAGCAACAGCTGTTCTGGCAATACAAGGAATTAATTCACGAAGACCGCCACTAGCAACACCACCACCTTCCAGCTGTACAAGAATGCAAAGCTTCAATTCATTAGCATAGAAAAAACAAGCTTTAACACTAGATCCTAAGAAATGGTCTGGATTATGCAATTGAACTCATGATCTTAGAATATTGAATTGGCTACCAGATAATAGTTAAAACAAATTATTAACAGTTGATTCTGAAGCTTGAAAGATTCAAACAGCACAAAGTCAGGACAATGTCATAAAACAAAGAGACAATAGGCAATTAAGGGTTGATTCTGTACACAGACATGTCTAACATGATATGGAATAAGGAATTTTCTGCTAATTAAAACCTAAAGCTTCAACTAATTTAATTCCATGAGTCATAGTCATGGACTCAGGGAGAAGGCTCATGTCGTCCATAAACTAAGGGTATCCAGTACTGATCTGCTATGATTGACTAGAATAGTTTCTCCTTTTCTTCCCTTTATCAGTTGCATACGTATCAAGATTCCTCTAAAGATTTTCAGTACCATCCACGGAAAGGTAAAAGAACACTGCACCTTTTTGCCTGCAGGCTGTTGTAATGAATGAGTTATATCAGCAACCTGAGAAACAAGAATGTAAGTAAGAAAAAGTACATCCAAAAACAAATATCTATGAATACATAGGAAGAATAAGTGGATTCCTCCAGTTATTTTATCTGGGAATATAATACTAGAACACAGTCACAGATAAGACTCTTACAACAGGGCAATTTGCCTCCCTCATCCACTCAAAGTTCCGAGGATCTACAATCAAGTCATCTGCAGAGTCAGATAATATGTGTTAGATTTAAATACCTGCGGTAAGCCTCCTAATTACCAAGTTTGGGAACAACTATGTTTTGTGAAGGTCCTACAGGTAGAGTAATATCCACCCCTATCCACCTATACATCTTGTTATATCAGGAGTTAAGTCCACGTATAGCTTGACATAAAACAAATAATAGATTTGCTTTCTGTCCACCCTGAGCTCCCACCCCAGAATCATTTTGTATCTGACCTTTTATGCACCTTTAGTGAACACCATGTTCATTTCTCCTATGCTTTCTATGTTTAACATTGACCATTAGAAGATCAGTGTAGAAAATTATTCATAATGTACTTGTAAATCTTCAAGGCCTTCCTTTTCCAGCTTAGGAAAAAACTGAAAATAACTTCTCAGAGACTTACATCCATCCAACTAGAAAAAGTTAATAAGAAGAAACAAACTGAAGAAAACTTACTATAGCCAAACATTGTTCCTCTCTCACACACCATGACATTTTGATTTCCAGCCAATCTCACTTTTTCAGCAGAATTTACCATCACCTGAGAACATTGTAGCATAAGTAGAAAACGGACAGATAATAAACCCATGAGTGCATCCCAATAGTGGGTACAAGTTTATCACAGTTTTGACAAGGGTAAGTGAAAGGAGAGCTAAAAAGAAAATGAAAAGAGGAACTTTACTTACTAATTGATCCGATAAAAAAAAAAAGAAGAAGGAACATTACTTACTGAAGAAGCACAAAACTGTCCCTTCTTAATGTTAATAACTCTTCCAGTCTTGGCAGCTGCAACAAGTAGGTCGGTCTGTCATTAAAAACCAAAAAGTAGATGAATATGGCGTCTTCCAAATGTATTTAAAATCTGGGAAGCAAAAGCCACAATATCTTTCTGAAAATGAAGATTATAACCTGCCTACATAAGAAAGCAGGAATTTGAATAATATCTGCAACCTGGCCTACTGCTTCACACTGAAAAAACATTGTTAGATGCAGTTCATATTGGAAGGAAAACTACTTCTGGACCACCAATATTCAATGATGAACTGATATACAAAACGGATAAATGAACTGAAAATATCACATTACACGGATACCCGAACCAAATTGTTTGCAGCATATGTTTCTGACAAATAAAGAGTCAGTACAACCAACAACATACTAAGTTTTTGAAATCTTCTCCTCCGTTTATTTAAGAAAAAAGGGAAATAATTAGAGCTAAATACCTCCAACCATAGAACACAGCATCCATGACATTCTTGTTAGAGTTGGATAGGAATATGATACAAAAGAAGAAAAAAAAAGCACTTTGTGGAATGTAAAAAACTCAGGTTGGTCAAGGGATAAGAATGGATCAGAAGAAAAAATAATGCACAAATAAGTGAATATTGCATTAGATCATCACATTTCCGGATCAAACAGAATATCAGAACAGAAAATTTACTTATTGTTAGAATAGGAATAGGTAAATACAATCCTACTGGAATAGGAATAACAATAGTATATAGAATCCTATTTGGAAAAGGATTGTATTATAGTATCCTAGTTGGAAAAGGAG
>JBCEWC010014452.1:0-14361 GCA_038996855.1 Solanum aculeatissimum
ACATGGGTAATGGAATCAAGACTTTATTTCACAATTTGAAAGATATTTCATCATAAATTATGTAGAAATCCATGAATTAATCATAATACAAGTTACCCATGCTTAAATAAATTATGAAAATGGACATGCAAGTTGATCAATAATGGTTTCAATGAACATTCATGAATTCAAGCTTAAAATCATGTTTAAATCACCTAAAAACTACAACACTGAAGTCCCAACACTAGTCTACAATAATATTGGAAGAACCCATAACTTAATTGAAAGCTAAAAATCAAATTTAAAGAGTTAGGGTTCTTGGGTCTCCAAGGATGAAAGAGGATCCTTGAATCAAATCTTATATACCTTAATTGCACCAACAAATTGCAAGGTCAAACTTGGTCAAGGTTGTCTTCCCCAAATTCTTCAAGCTTTCATCAATGGAGGCCAAGAGGATTTTAGAATTTCCAAATTGGGTGTAGGAGAGTTTGAATGGATGAATGAGGGTTTGGGGAGTGATTTAGGGGTTTAGGGGACCTTAGGATACCTAAAAGGGGCTTAGGGGAAATGTTAAATCACAAAAATACCATTAATGAAACGGAAATTTTCAAGACTAAGCAGAATCATAAGGACTGCTACAGGGACCGTGTACTGGTCACACAGACCGTCCAAATGCTCCATCAAAAAGTACGTAGCCAATTTTCCAACGCGAACTCTCGGAGGACTTTTTGGAACACTTGATGGGCAATATTGATGGGTCGTTTGGGGGTGAACGAACCGTCCCCATCTCCCGTGGTCCCTGCCTTATCCATCTTGGCTAACAACAGCCTGTCCAAGCTACTGTCCCATTTGATGGGATAGTCCACAAACCGTCAAAGTGCACACGGACCGTTTAGTGGTCCGTGGCCCAAGACTTGTCTCATGGGGTGGTTCCTGGCCACCTCTAGCCCACTGGATCACCACAAGACACCCCACATGGACTGTGACAAGTTACATGGACCATGGTCTTGTCCTTGGCCACTTTTCAGAGCCTATCTCCAACGTCTTCCGAATCTTAGGCAGTCCCACTCTTTAGGCCATAACTTCGTCATCCGAACTTCGAATCGAGTGAAACCAGTTGCATTGCGAAGCTAACTCAAAGAGATTTAATTTTATATATAGAATCCCACACGCCTTTACCCATATCAAAAGGTATGATAGTTTCAAGTGCACTGCCCAAACGGCTTCTCTAGGCCACCAACTAACCCAATTTGCGTTTGGCCACTTAAACTCAACCCGTGGCTACCAAAACTCAACCATGACCAGTAGTAAATCATATAATACCAACCATAAGAAGTTATTTCGAAAATATTTGTATTGTTACAGCATGTGGTATCCCATGATGGTATAAACGTTAAACCTAAGAAGACCGAAGCAATGAGAAATTGGCCAAGGACATTGAATCCTACCGACATAAGGAATTGCTTAGGCCTAGAACAATATTATAGAAGGTTTGTGCAATATTTATCTTCCATTTCATCCCCACTCACTAAGTTGAGTTAAAAAAAAAAGCTAAGTTTGTGTGGATAAGCGAGTGTGAGAGGAGCTTCCAAAATTTGAAAGATCGGTTGACTTCGGATCTAATATTTACATTATTGGAGAAAAAAAGGGGTTCATCGTGTATTGTGATGCATCAAGGATTAGGTTGGGGTGTGTGCTAATGCAAAATGGTAAGGTGATTTCTTATGCTTCGAGGCAATTAAAAGTGCACAAAAGGAATTACCCAACTTATGATCTCGAGCTTGTAGAGGTGGTTTTTGCTTTAAAGATTTAGCGGCATTACTTGTATGGAGTTCAGGTAGATGTTTTCATCGACCATAAGTGTCTCCAACATGTGTTCACCCAAAGGTATCTTAATTTGAGGAAAAGAAGGTGGTTAGAGCTACTCAAGGATTATGACATGAGTGTGAAATACTTCCCCAGAAAAGCCAATGTGGTAATCGATGCCCTTAGTGGAGTTTTGATGGGTAGTGTGTCTCACCTTGAATATTTTAGGAAAAGGGAATTAGCCAAAGATGTTTATAGATTAGCTAGGTTGGGAGTAAGGTTGAGTGAATCCATAAATGGTGGTGCGATGGTTCTTCATGGGTCCAATTCTTCCTTGATTTATGATGTTAAGGCCAAGAAAGACCTTAATCCTGCCTTAGTTGAGTTGAAAGCCTTAGTAAAGGAAGGAAAGATACAAGTTTTCTCACAAGAGAGAGATGGTGCACTCTAGTATCAAGGAAGGTTATGCGTGCCCAATGATAGTGAGTTCAAAAAGTTAATCGTGCAAGTAGCTCATAACTCTTCATATTTTATTCATCCTGGAACTACAAAGATGTATAGAGACTTGAGGGAGATTTATTGGTGCAATACAATGAAGAAGGACATTGCTCAATTATTGTTCGAGTCTACTTATTGCAAACAAGTTAAAGTTGAACACCAAATGTCAAGTGGCCTTGCTCAAAACATTGATATTCTTATTCGAAAGTGGGAAGAGATCAACGTGGACTTTGTAGTTGAATTGCCAAAGACTAAAAAGTATTTTGACTCCATATGAGTGATATTAGACCACATGACAAAGTTGGCTCATGTCTTACTAGCCAAAACTACATTTAGTGCCGAAGAGTATGCCCACTTGTAAATCTGAGAGTTGGTGAGGTTGCATAAGATTCGATTGTCCGTCATATCAAATTGTGGATTCCAATCCATCTCCCACTTTTGGAGATCCTTTTAAAAGGGACTTGGTACAAAGGCAAAGTTGAGTACCACTTTTCTTTCCCAAACTGACGGACAAGCTGAGATGACTATTCAAACCTTGGAGGACATGTTGAGAGCTTGTGTGTCGGAGTTTAATGGAAGTTGGGATGAGAATTTACCACTTATTGAATTTTCCTACAATAATAGATTTCATGCAAATATTGAAATGACACCATTTGAAGTATTGCATGGTAGATGGTGTAGATCACCTTTTGGGTTGGTTGAAGTCGGTGAGGTGGCATTAATAGGACCAAACTTGGCGATGAATGCTATGGAAAAAATTAAAAGCATAAGAGAGAAATTTGAAATGGCCCAAAGCCAACGAAAGTCATACTCCAATGTTAGGAGAAGGGAACTTGAGTTCCATGGTAGTGATTGGGTTTACTTGAAGGTGTCTACGTTGAAAGGTGTGATCCAATTTGTAAAGAGAGGGAAATTCAACCCTAGGTATGTAAATCCCTATAAGGTGGTGAGAAGAGTGGGAAAAGTGATGTATGAGTTGGATCTTCCCAATAAGATGTGTTTGATTCATTTGGTATTTCATATGTCGATGTTGAGGAAATTCATAGGTAATCCAAGCTCCATAATTCCTTTGCATGATATGAACATAGAAGAGGCCTTGAGTTAT
Organism: Solanum aculeatissimum; assembly: GCA_038996855.1. NCBI lineage: Eukaryota > Viridiplantae > Streptophyta > Magnoliopsida > Solanales > Solanaceae > Solanum > Solanum aculeatissimum. The sequence continues at coordinate 3,389 of JBCEWC010014452.1, forward strand.
GAAGAAGTAATGGTTGAGATCCTAAACCGACAAGTGAAAAATCTAAGGAATAAGAAAGTTACATCCATCAAAATGCTTTGGAGAAATCAACAAGTGAGGGTGCTTTATGGGAAGCAGAAGTGAAGACAGATATGATGAAGCATTACCTGTATCTATTCCATGCTACTCAAACCTAAAGTATTAAGAAATTCTTCCTAAAAACCTCTAATTCCATGCATTTTAGTTTTCATGATGTATGCATTCATTTCTATGTTTTATGAACTCTATTGAGACATGTTTTGAAAGTAAGTTTTGACAATTTTGTGAAATAATGTTTAACTTGTATTATTGCATGCAAAGTAGGTTTTTAGCTGCTAGTTTACTCTTTAGAGCCTGCCTTTAAGTACATTTGGAGATGAATTTTCACATGGGGGAGATACTCTAATGACCCCCAATTTAGGAGCCTTGGGTGCAAAACAGTTGGCCTAAAAAATGACCTAAAGTCTAGTGTATGAGGGTGACTTACAACCTATAGGTGTATATATGGCCTATATGATTGGTCGTTAAAAATGAACTTCAGGAAAGGGAAACTTTCCAAGTGTGAGGTAACTAATGCCACCCAAACTACAACTTCAATTAGAGAATAAGCGGTCGTTGTCAAAATATAGTACCTAACCAAGGTTAGGGTCAGTTTCGTAGGGAATATGGACTAGACCTGGAGCAATTATAAGAATCCTGAGTTGAATTAACCTCCATATCTCCCAGAAGGGGGGGGGGGTTGTAAAATGTAGTAAACAAACCTAGACTATAAGTAAGCGTTGTGAAACTTAGTTACTTCTAATGGTATTCTTTTCTAGTGTGTGGCATGCAAAATGGTAAGCTGAGTTCACCAAACCCTTTGATCCAAGTGAGAGGTGAATTTATTTATGTTATTTGATCCATCCCTATAGTGTGACATTACTAACACTTACCTATTGTTCTAGTACAACCTCCTCTTGATCCAATTCAGTTGATTAGACGAAAGGGATCACATCGAATCTTGTTAATTACTCATTTTTCCCATTCCTTACCACCTTGATCCAGTCGATAAAATTTCAGATGAGTTATAACGTTGGCCACCATTTAAAAAGAATTTAATATGAAAAGAAATAATTAATACATACATGCACACTTTCCAAGAATTACAAATTATCCAAATTTAACTTTGATAGTTCTTTGTTGTTCCTACAATTCTAGTTGTCGATTTAGCTATGCACGATCATTGTAGATAAAGAAATCATGATATAAAATAACATAACTAAACACTTACAATGATGAAAGTAGAAACAAGATATCCAAAACTCTCCACAAGAAATCATAATGTATTAATCTAAAGTAAAAATCAAAAAATCTAAAGTCACAAAGGTGTTTTTTCAGTTTTCTTGTGCGTCTCTCTGTCTAAAAGACCTAAAAACCTATTTATAATAATTAAAAACCAAATCCAAAACAAAATAGGAAAACTGAGTCGACATCTTCCATGGGTTGGGTTACAGGCCATACAAAGTTCTATGGCCCGTACCTGGGCTTCATACTTTGCTATCTTCAAAATCTGGCTTCACTTCTACAAGACCTTTCTATGGGTCATATTCTTACTTTCGGCCCATCGAAGGTTTCATCTAAGCACTTTTTTGAAACTTCATCAATCTCTGATCCTCCAGGCACGACACCAATCCATGACTCGTACAGGTTTTATGGCTTTTCTAATTATTCATGGATACAACTTCAGATAATAGGCCTTTCACTGGAGATCAACCATAAAACCCATCTATGGCTTATGGACTTATCCACGGCCCGTAGAGTGCTTCATATGTCCTAAAAAATCGTAAAGCTATAGACTTTTCCCAAAATTATGCCTATTCCTATAATCCTATAAAATAAATATAAAAATATATCACACCTACTAACATCGCTTTGAGAACACACAAAATTCCAAGTCTTAAGCATCAAAAGTATTCTATTTTTATACCACATCAACACCCTCAACTTAAAATTATTGCTTGTACTCAAGGGATGGACTCAATGTTCATAAGCAATATAGCAACACACAGACCTCAATCTAATGGCATACATCATCTCAAAATCAGTCTTAATACGCAAATTTAACACATAAGTGCATATCAGATAGCCATCAAACAAATCACTACAGTTAAGCATATATGATAGTGCAACTGTGACAAGAAAGGTAACTGCAGGTAAGCAACAATTACTAAAATAGCCTAGAATCAATAGTGCAACTCAAGTGCCCTCACAAAAAGAAGTCTCATATCTCACTCAAGATAGTATTTTCAAATCCGAGGCTTAGGACTGACAAAATCTCTCACACTCACAATAGATATTCAAAAATTGTGGTCAATACCATATGCTTTCTCTTATACTCACGACTCTGGCCATCGACTACTTGGACTAGGATTACTATAAGACTTTCTTGTCTTGTAACGCAGGGTAAGAGGGCTTTGGTATGGAGTTTTAGGAACATAGTGACTAATGGTCCTCCTTGACAATGTGTTATTCTACATTTTTGCCCTTCCAACACGGTTATTTTCAACTCATTCTTCCCTCTTCCTATTTCAAATTCTTTTGGGTGCCAATTTTTATTTTGTAGCTTATTGCCTTTCTAGTTTTCACAATTCTTTTCTTTTCGTCTCAGACGTTTGGCATTTATTATTTTCCTGGTGCCCACCTCATGTTTTCCCTTTTTTCACTACATCCTTATGCTTCCTCTCCTATTTTTTGTGATTTTCCCTATATCCTCCACCCTCAACATAGGATTTTGGCCTGAGCTGAGGTGCACAACATCCAACCTTTGAACTTGGACCACTTTTGGTAGCCACCTTCAACTTAGACTTTTAGCCTTAGTTGAGTTACATAATATTCAAGGAAGGACCAGGGTCAATTTCAAGATTTCATAAATAAAAAGGTTTTGGCTACTCAGGTATTCACAAATAAAGTGTATATGTAAGGCTCAAATAATAGGGTCAGGGGATACACAATGCATTTTGGTTGGTCAATTTAGGTGAAGTGGACTAATATGAATAATGACCTAAGATCCTTTCCTAACTAACTAACCTACAGTCTTAGTCAAAGTAACATGGCAAGTGCTAAATTGAAACATAATATAAGAATCATGCAAATAAACTCACACACTTGGCATTGATTACACTATCAACACAGACACTAAGATCATAGTTTTGATCATAATTAAACCTTAACTTATCATAACTAGCACTTTCAACTAATGATTTCACATGGTTGTTATCAAACTATCTAACACAAATTTTTGTTGGGCATCATTTTTCATAAAAACTAGCATATGCCATAGACTTCAGTATAATATGCTACTAATACTACTTATACATCCTAAATAAGTCAGTTCATAGAAAGTAAATGTCTTTTGGGAAAGAACAAAGGTAGGAAAATCCATCCGACTCAAAAGTTGGGATAGTTTTAGGTCTTGGCTACTCAGACTTCACTGAAGCCTATAACTACCCACACCCCATCGAAAATCAGTTGCATTGTCCTCAATGCACAAAGTATAGAAAATATAGTATATTGGTCCAAAAAAACATACCTGGGTGCCTAAGCGCAGTGTGCTTGGGTTGCCTCCCACGTAGCACCTGATTTATTGTCGTAGCATGACTTGGATGACTTGGTTACTCAGACATCACCAGGTGCCCAAACTTCTATCTTCAAATCATCAGGCCTCTTCATGGACTGACGGATATTAAAGATGAATTCTTTATCATTCAATCAAAACTTGAGTTGTCCTGATTATATATCCACTAATGCTCGCCCAGTGGCTAGGAAGGGCCTTCCCAAGAAGATTGGAACATCAAAGTCAACTAAGTAATCAAGGATCACAAAGTTTGTGGTGAAGATTAATTTTTCCACGTTAATTAGAATGTCATAAAGGATCCTCACAGGCTTCTTCACCATTTTGTCATCCATCACATTGCATGTTCGTCAGAGTAGGGGCTCCAAAGCCTAACTTATTGAATACTGCAAGAGGCATCAAATTGATACTTGTGGCAAAATCGCATAATGACTTTGCAAATTCAAAATCTCTAATGGTATAGGATATGGTGATTGCTCCGGGATCTTTTTTCTTTTTTGCGAAGGACCTTGTTGCAATAGCACTTCAATATTGAAGATCTTGGGATAACGCTTGGATCACCGCCTTCTTTTTGGTCATAAGGTCCTCCATGAATTTAGCATACCCAAGCATCTTCTCTAGTGCCTCTATGAGAGGGATTTTGATGGTAAGTTGCTTCAACATGGAGAAGAAGTGTCAAAATTTACCTTCCTCCTCCTTCGTTTTGAGTCTCTAAGAGAAAGAATAGGGAGATCTAGATATGGGTTTCAACTTTTATGGAATCACTAACTCTTCGCTTACCCGATCCTTGGCACTAACATCTCTGATCTCTACATCCTTTCTATCCACTATGTCCTCACGAACAACATCATCATCAACAAGCATCGGTGGGTCGATGGTTTGCTTGCCACCATATGTCATACACTGCCCATTATTCTTCAATTTATGAACTGTGTTACTTGGCAATGTACTTTTTTGTGCTGGTTCAACTGAGTTAATATCTGAACAAATTGTTTCTCCAACTGCTTGATACCAACAAAATGAGACTCGATTTTCTGATTAATATTGGAGATGTCAGATTTCATCCCATTCAGTGTCTCATCTTGAGTGTTAGCTTTCTTCAACAGTCAGTCAAACATATCCTCAACTTATGAATTACTAGCTTGAGAGTCACGATTATATAGAAGAATATACAGACCATCTTTGAAACCATCTATACATCCCCAATCATCATCTCTATCTTGGCCCCTATTACTATCATAGTAGACACCTCAGTTATTATCTCTGAAAGCATCGTCTCTATTGAAGTTCCAACTTTGGTTTCCTTGACCTTGGTACCAGTAGTCCTGGTTGGACCCTTGGATGTTTGTCTGGAAACCCCCCGTCTGAATAGTGAAAAAGTAAATGTCCTCCTCATAGTAAGGCTCCTCATACATGGGTGATCTAGAGGCTGATGAGTGACTACCTTCACATGCTCCTAATTCTGCTTCATCAACTACCCCACATTAGCACTAACCTAAGCCAGCTCCTCTATCATCTCCTCATTGATCTTTGCCTATGGTGAATTAGTGCTAACTATGAAAGAACTTTTAGTTGTTGACTTGTCTCTCATTCCCCATGCATTGTTCATCTTGACCACTTTCTCCAATCTCTTAGCGTCGACTGGAAATGGACAATCTAAAAATGAGCTTCCCATAATAGTATCAGCCATAACTTGGCTATTTTCATCTAGGGCTTGGTAGAATATTTCCACCAAGGCATCGTCAAGAATCTTATGGTCAGAGACACTCCTCTGGCACTTTGTAAACCTATCCCATGTGGTACTAATCAAATCACTATTGAACTGCTCAAAGTTGTTGATCTGATCCTTCAACTTAAACTTTTTTAACCTAGGAAAAAACCTATTCAAAAATGTCATCTGCATGTCTACCCAGCTAGTGATTGAACTTTGTTGGAGCTCAGATAACCATACTATCGGTTTTCTTGTCAGAGACAATGGGAAAACACGGAGCCCAAAGGCATCTATGGATAAATTTTGGTTTTCCATCGTGCTTTTGTAGACAAAGATGACATTGTGTATATGTTAATATGGATCCTTTGATGGAAGGCCTGAGAACAATCCTCTATTTTTCAGCATTTGAAGTAACCCACTTGAAATGACAAATTTTGTGTCATCCGGTACGGGGGGTAACACAATAGCTCTAGGGATATCCACTGCCATTGGGTCAAGCCTGTATTGATTTCGCGTGTTACCCATGAATTGAAGATCCTATGGTGATGGATTTATATCTTCTAGCGGTGGTGGGTTATCAATATTCTAATTCAGTGTTACATTTGTGGTAACATTTGCAGCATTATTCGAATTGTTTTAAGCCATTCTTCTTAGTTTTTCTGGACTTCAGGGTCAAGTGGAGTCAAGGGATCGCCTCAACTATGAGTTTTTTGCATACACTGCACCTGTATGCTTTAATAAAACAAAAAACAACAAGAAACATTAAATACGGAAAATAAGAGTTAATTCACAAATTAATCAAAATAAACCCATCTAAAAAGCCACATTCCCCAGCAACAACGCCAAAATTTTGATGTTGCCCAAACTAAATCTCCAATTAGAAGATAAGTGGTTGCTATCAATATATAGTACCTAACCAAGGTTAGTGTTAGTCCCACAGGGAATATGGTCTAGACCTGGAGCATTCATGAGCAACCTATGTTGAATTAACCTCCTTATCTCCTGGAAGATGGGGTTTCATAAAATGCAGTAAATGAATCTAGACTAGAAGCAAGTGTTGTGAAACTAAAGGAATAAGTAACTAGGGTACTTTTTCCCCATTATTCCCTAATTCAGTAGATCTAAATAATCGTATTCTTTTCCAATGTGCGGCAAGCAGAAAGGTAAGTTGAGTTTACCAAACCCTTTGATCTAGGCGAGAGGCAAATTTCACTATGTGATTTGATCCATCCCCGCAGTGTGACATTACTAACCCTTACCTATTATTCCAGTACAACCTCCCCTTGATCCAATTTTGTTGATTAGCCGAGAGTGATTACATAAAATCTTATTAACTACTCCTTTTTTCCATTCCTTGCCACCTTGATCTAGTTGATAGGAATTAGGGTGAGTTCTAATATTGGTGACCCATTAAAAGCATTCAATACGAACATAAATAATTAATACATGCATGTACACTTTTCAAGAATTACTAATTATCCGAATTTACTTTTTAAGTTCATCATGTTTCTCACAACCCTAGTTGTAAATTTAGCAATGCATGATCATTGTAGATGAAAAAATCATGATATAGAATAACATAATTAAACACTTAAAATGATGAAAGTAAGAACAAAAAATCCAAAATTCTCAATAAGAAATCGCGATGTATTAATCCAAAGTAAAAATCACAAAATCTAATGTCACAAAGGTGTTTTAAAGTTCCCTTGTACATCTCTCTGTCTAAAATACCTAAAAAACTATTTATAATAATTAAAAATGAAATTTAAAATGAAATAGAAAAATTAAATTGGCAGTATCCACAGGCTCGGTTATGGGTCATACAACGTTTCATGGCCCGTACCTGGGCTTCGTACTCTGCTATCTTCAAAATCTGGCTTCACTTGTACGAGTTCTTTCTACTGGCCGTATTCTAACTTATAGCCCATGGAAGGTTTTGTTTGAGCACTTTTTTGAAACTTCATCAATCTCTAATTCTCCAGGCACGACACTAATCCACGACTCATAAAAGTTTTTATGGCTCATCTGATCACTCATGTATACAACTTCTAACAATATGCCTTTCATCCGATCTCAATTATGAAACTCCTATAGGCTTGTAGAAGTATCCACAACCCATAGAGTGCCTGATAAGTCCTCAAAAACTACAAGTCTGCAAACTTTTCCCAAAATCTCGTCAACTGGTGTAATTTTTCAAAATAAACAAAAAACCACATGACACCTACTAACATCGCTTCGAGAACACACAAAATTCTAAGTCTTACGCATCAAAAGTGTTGTATTTTGGCAGCACATTAGTAACCCATGGACCAAGTGACGGCTTGTAGGATACAGTATGATCCTTAGATAGGGTTGTGAGTGAAACTATCAAACATAAAAAAAATTGGAGTTTCCTAGGAAGTGATCAATATATTACCAGACGACCCATAAGTCCATGCATGGCTTATAGAATCTATTCGTGGAATGGTTTCAAGAAAATAAGAAAAAATGGAAAAGTGTGGAAGGACACTACGATTCCAACCACGACTTGCAAGTTGTTACACAGCGTGTAATAAGGCTTCATGGTTGTAGGTCCAGCAAAGTCAATTTTCAGGAATTTTAGATGTGTTGCCAGATGAAAGGAACCTACGGCCCGTGGACCAACCTATGGCTAGTAAGCAAGGTTTTGTAGGTTGAATTCGACATTATTAATGAGGGGCAGTTTTGTTATTTTTGCTAATCCCATTCCTAAACTATGTCTTTTTGGTAGAGAGAAAAGGACCCCATTCCATCCATAAAGCCCTGAGATCCTCATTTAATCCCTCATTCTTCCACTCTAAAATTCACTAAGGCAAAGGCTCTCAAGAAAAATCTAGGAAAAGGCTAGGGTTCTATGATTTCTCCTTCAAAGCTTCAAGTTTGTTTCTATCCAGTTCTCCTAAGGTATGTGAGTTGATTTATGGGTATCCTACCACCCATAAAGTTCCATTTAAGTGTTTACTTTTCTTTAAGTTCCATTAAGATATTTTGCATGATGATGATAATTTAATGATATTTTAAGTTATTAGATGATATTCATGATATCCTATGATATATTACTAAGTATACGAATGTTTTGAGCTATGGATGATGGCCCCAATGATGGGTTTTGTTAATGATGAACTGTGGGTTTTTTCGTTGATCCTTAAAAGAAATATTTCCTCATGTTTCATGTAATTTGTGATTGTTCCATTATAAAAGTCAAGCCCACCTAGTTTTCAAGTGAAGCTTCTCAGGATTTAAGATGATGATTAGGGCATTAAAGATGACTTTTAAAGTTTAAGTTTGTAAAATATATAAGCATGTTGATAATTACCCTAAAGATGTTTAAAATAGGTCACCAAAATAAAAGGAAAATCCTCACTTGGTGGTTCCTAAGTTTTAGCTACTCTTATGATTACTACTTATAATTCTGAGTTATGTCTTAAAGATTTTGTGGGATGACTTAGCACCGAATGTGGGATTGAGGTGGGGTTCGGTAAGGGAACCTTAGAAGCAATACTTTGTCGCATTAACTATATGCTATCATAGGAGACCTTGTAGGCTAGGCTAGTGGATCCACCTAGGCCATTTATGTTATTATAAATCATACAAAGTTGACGGAGTTCCAACCGGAAAGTTGTCTCCCCATGCCAACGTAAAGGATTATATTGGATTTCATGTAATAACTCACATGGTTTTATGTGTTGGTTCAGTTCTACTCCCACAAGTTTATGATTTCGTCATATATTTCCATTACATGCGCTATCTCATGCATTGACTCACAATCATATTGAGTCATATTCCTTGTGCGTGCTTGAGTTCACTTATGTATATTTATCTCCCACATAAATATGTTATATTTATAAATGATGGCATTACAATTTCATGAATGCATTATATCTCACATACTTAGTACATTCCAAAAGTACTAACATATATTTTTACTGCATGATTTAACCATGTAGAGACAAACACTCCTCCACCAGCTTGAGGCTAGTTCTCGGCGTCCAAGACTAGTAGTTTTATTGTGGTGAACCCTTAGATCGGGATTCTACCTCTTTTCTTTCCAACTTGTACTCTTGTTTTTAGATGATGTATTTATGGCCCTTTTGTGGCTTTTACTTTCAATGTCTCACAATTATGGAGTCTTTTCTATTAATAGAAACCAACCATACCGGTTTTGTTTGTCTATGTATTAGTTGGTATGTTTATGGATATTAAATGTTAGTTATTTTACTTCTTTTTAATGTTGCTTCATTGCATTTTAAAAAGCCCATAGTCATTTTTCCCTTATTTTCTGCAAATATTTTAATCTAATACCGATGAATACTTAAGATGCTTTGATGTCTTGGATGACGTGCCCTCAAGAATATCATTCGTCATGTGATGACTAGGCCCCTAGGTGGGATCATTACAGTTAAGGCCTCCTGAGGTCCAAGCCCTTACATCATCTCCCCCTAGGGAATGTTCATCCTCGAATGACCTAGAACCTGTCTTGGAAGGCTTGAATTGATCATGAAACATTTCAACACAAAAATACAATGCAATACTCATCACTTGAAATTCATAAAGTCATTAAAACGCATGTCAAAAGATCATTTAACTCATTTTCATGAACATATATGAATGTCATGTCATGAAAGCATAAGAGTTAGGATAAGAAGAACCTAATACCTTAAGCTTTACTAGATTGGAGAAGCTAGGGGTATTGTTCCATTATGTACAACTCCACCTCCCAAGTCGCACTCTTCACATGTTGGTTTCTCCAAAGCACTTTCACTTGTAACAACCCAAATTTTTTTTAAATCTCCTTATGGTTGGAATTTTATGATGTACTGCTGGTCATGGCTAAGTGTTGGTAGCCACGGGTTGAGTTTAATTGGCCGAACACAAAATGGGCGAGTTGGTGGCCTAGATGGACAGTTTTGGCAGTGTAATTCAAATGGTCACAAATTTGTATATGGGATTAAATATGTGGGATAATATATATCAAATGTAATCTCTTTGAGTTAGCTTCTCAACGCAATTGGTTTCACTCGATTCAGAGTTCGGATGAGGAAGTTATGGCCCATATAGTGGGACTGTCTGAAATTCAGAACACATTGGAGATAGGCTCAGAAAAGTGGCTAAGGACAAGCCCACGGTCGGTGAAACTTGTCACGGTCCAGAGGGGTTTCATGGGGTGTTCCAGTGAGCTAGGGATATCCAGGAACCACCCCATGAGACAAGTGTTGAGTCGCGGACCATCAAACGGTCCGTGTGCATGTTCACGATCCGTGTACTGTCCTGTCAAGTGGGACAGTAGCTAGAACAAGCCATGGACGAGTTTAGGTGGCTAATTCTAGGCTCACGGGATTGGTACATGACCACTCAACTTCCAAACGGTCCATCAAAAGTGTCCGTCAAGTGTTCCAGAAAGTCCTCCGAGAGTTGGCGTTGGAAATTTGGTTAAGTGTTGTGAGATGGAGGGTGAGACGGTCTGTGTGACCACCAGACGGGACTGTAGCAGCCGTATCACTCTACTTGGTCTTGGAAAGTTTCATTTTATTAATGGTAATTTCGTGATTTAACATTTCCTTAAGCCCCTTTTTGGTACCCTAAGGTCTCCTAAATCCCTAAAACATTCCCCAAACC
>JBCEWC010014453.1:0-14361 GCA_038996855.1 Solanum aculeatissimum
TAAGAGAGTGTATAGGAGAGTTCTAATGGATGAATGAGGGTTTAGGGAATGTTTTAGGGGTTTAGGATACCTTAGGGAACCAAAAGGGGGCTTAGGGAAATGTTTAATCACGAAATTACCATTAATAAGATGGAAATTTTAACTGTACACAGTGCCCAAATGGATGCTACAGTGTTTTTTACATGCACACGGCCCATCAACTTGACCGTCCAGTGGCACTTAGCCAAATTTCCACACGAACTCTCGGAGGACTTTCTGTTACACTTCACGAACCACTAAACGGTTCATTCCACTTGTGACTGGTCATGTAAGGCACTGTCTAACCACACTTGGCCTCAAAAATCATGGCCAAGCCTTTGCCTAGCCACTGTTCACCTTCACGGGACAGTGGATAAACCGTTTAGTGTCAAACGGACCGTCCAAGGTTTCGTTGACTTACACTTGGCTTAGGGGTGGTTCCAGGCTACCCAAAGCTCATTGTGACATACCACGAGGCACTAGATGGACCGTGCAATGTTGCACGGTCCGTGTCAATGTTCTTGGCCACTTTTCTGAGACTATCTCCAATGGCTTCTGAATTTCAGACAGTCTCACTGTTTGGGCCATATCTCCCTCACCCGAACTCCAAATTTAGTGAAACCACTTATGTTGCAAAGCTAACTTAAAGCGATTCATTTTAATATGTGGTAGCTCACATGTTCCATCCGACATCAAATGTTATGACTGTTTGAAGTACGCTACCGAAATTGTCCCTCTAGCCCACTAACTAGCCCGATTAGCATTTTGCCACTTAAACTCAACCCGTGGCTACCAAACCTCAGCCATGGCTTGTAGTACATCATAGAATTCCAACAATAAGTAGATTTCAAAAAATTTCAGGTTGTTACAATCTATCCCCATAGCATTAGTCTGAAGCCCTTATTCCCTTAGAATTATTTGTGGATGCTTGATTTGTATTTTGCAACCAAGGATGTACAAACAATATACTAAGAGGTATTTTTTGTCTACCTTTGGGTTTCCCATTCGTCGTGTCGTACCTAGTCCATAGGCGCAGGTCATGACAATTTCTCACCACTTCTATTTTCTTAGAATCCACTTTGATTCCCTCATCCAACACCACATGTCCAAGGAATGCAACCTCTTTCAAAACAAATTCACATTTGTCAAACTTGACAAACAAATTTTATTTTCTCAAGGTTTGCAACACCACCCTCAAATTCCTCATATGCTCTTCTTCACCTAGGAACAGATTAATATGCCATCAATGAACACAACAACAAACATGTCAAGGGAGGATTTAAATACCCTATTCATGAGATCTATAAAAATTATTGGTGAATTAGATAGGCCAAAAGACATAACCATAAATTCAAAGTGACCATACCTTGTCTGAAAGGTCATTTTAGGAATGTCACACTCATTTACCCTTAATTGATTATACCCAGACTGAAGATCGACCTTTGAGAAGTGACTAAACCTTTGTAATTGATCAAACAAATCATCTATCCTCGGTAGTGGGTACTTGCTCTTTATGGTGACCTTGTTGAATTGCTAGTAGTTGGTGTACATTCTAAGTGAACCATCCTTATTTCTCACAAATAACAACAGTGCACCCCAACATGACTTACTAGGCCTTGTGAATCCCTTCTCTAACAAGTCCCTCAATTGATCCTTTAGTTCTTTTAATTCCACCAGGGCCATATGCTAGGGAGGAATAGAGATAGGTTAAGTATCGGGGTGGAGGTCTAGACCAAAATTCTATTTCTTTTTTGGGGAGGGATATTGAGAAGTTTTTCGAGAAAGACATTGTAAAACTCATTGACCACCAGAACTGACTCAATAGAAGGAATTGGACTCAACATCCCTAACCCTCACAAGATGATAAATGCAACCCTTAGTAATTAGTTTTCGAGCCTTAAGATAAGAAATGAACTTACCCTTAACCACTAAATTATGACCTTTCCACTCAAGGATGGGTTCATTAGGGAATTGGAACCTAACCTTATGGTTTCTACAATTAATAGAGGCATGATATGCATGTAACCAATCTATCCCAAGAATAATGTTAAAATCTACAATGTCAAGCTCAACAAAATCACAATGCAAGAATTTATACAAAATAGACACAGGGCAACCCCTATAGACTCTTGTAGCAATAATAGACTAACCAATAAGAGTAGACATCAAAAAGGGTTCATATAGTAATTCGAGACACATATCAAACCTACTAGAAATGAATAGGGTAATGAAAGATAAAATGGCACTCTAATAAAGCATATCGCATCCTGATCATAAATCTTTAATATACTGGTAATGACATTCGATGCCTCATCCACCCCTTGCCTCTCTTGAAGAGCATAACATTGATTATGATGTAGAGTACCTCCTTGTTGACCTCTTTGTAACCCTTACCTCCATGAGCACCACATCCTTGAGGACGACCATCTCTACCCTTATTTGGAGCATTTGGACAAATAGGCAAGTTTGTATCCTAGCTTGCCACACCCATAACATACATCTGTATCCCTCAAACATTTGCCACCATGACTTCTTAGACACTTTGGGCACCTAGGGAATGTTGGGCCATACCACCTTGAGATTTAGGGTTTTTCACCCTTTCATTGGTGAATCTTTGGCTGGGAGCATTTGATAATTCTTGGCCTTGTTAAAAATAGCCACTTTCCACCCTTAGCACCTTGGAAACCACCTTCAAAATGAGCCCTCTTGAACCACCCCATCTTCCTTTCCTAAGCTTCTCTCCCCCAAGTTGCTCAGCATATGTCATCAGCCAAGATATTTCCATCTCCCTTATAAGCATGACATGCAGCACTATTCATTGATCAAGTAGGACACTCATGACATAAACTTGTGCATCCTTACCCAAGAATCAGCCACCAAGTGAGAAGCATACTTTGAGAGATTATTGAACTTGAGTAAATAGACCCTCACACTCATAGAGCCTTGTTTGAGGTTCATGAATTCCATTTTCTTTGCTTCCCTTAGCTCAATAGGGAAGAAGCAGTCAAGAAAGGAGACTTTGAATTCCTCCTAAGGAAGTAGGTCATTATCTACCCTTCCATTTTCCATTGGATGAACCATATTTAGTCAAGGTCTTTGAGTTTGTAGGTCACTAGTTCTTCTTTTGTCCTTAGACCTTACCCCCCATGATAGCTTGGACCTTATATACCTCGTCAATGAACTCTTAAGGGTCTTTCTCCATCTTAGAGCCATATAACTCTAGAGGGTTCATTCTAGTGAAGCACCTCACCCTTGAGGCCAGAGTAGGAACATCAGGAGCTTGGGCTCCTTGATTAACTTGATTCGCCATAGCCTGTGCCAACAATGTGATAACATTCTCGTATCCAGCATGAGTAACCCCTTCTTCTTAAGGAACTTGTAGGGACGGAGGAACTTGATTCTTATCAGGGTTAGGAGCCCCTAGTGGTGGCACTCTTCTTGGCGACATTATCTAGAAATTCAAGGAAAAAGTTATTATAAATAGGGAATCTTACTACATGTTCTAAGGCAGGTGTAGAGCATGAAAGAAGTGAGTTGTTTCCTAAATGCCTCATAGCCTCCCATTCATTGTTGTAGCACACTTCACAACCATGAACAAGACTTTATTCGACATGGTATGGTAGATGTTTTAGGACCATTTACAAACCTAGTGCTCTGATATCAAGCTTGTCACAATCCAAGCCTAGGGCATAGCCATGACATAGCGAATAAGGGACCTGAGGGCACCTCAAACAAGCCTCACAGCATTCATTAAGCAATTCATTGATATGAAAACTTATATCAATCATCATCAAGAATTTCCAGGGGATTAGGGGCTTAGGTTTCACTCTATGGAGTAAAGAGGTAATGAATTCCCATCATTCAATCATAATAAATAAATCAAAGAAAAGGGTCATGGGATGCACTCTATAGGAAGAAGGGGCTTAGGAATTTCACCACCGAACTAATGACAGTACAAACAACAACAAGTATGGAATAAGAGTTAAGGGATAATCATCGTAGATACAAGATTGTTGCATAATACATATAGCATAGATTAAGTTGGTGCCAAGAAATGTCCCCGACTCACCCTCAAAAAAGAAATTATAAGATTATCAATGTCTTAACAAAATCAAACTAAATAGAAGATGGATATCACCCTCAAACTAGAGAACTCACCACAAGAAAAGTTTTTGCAAGTCAAACTAGCCATGATAAGGTGGATGGGGAAGAGTTATGGTCCCTACATGGTTAAATTATATAGGAAAGAGTATGTGTTAGTACTTTGATATGTTCTAAGTATGTGGGATGCAACAGGGAAATCATACATAATAATAGACAAGATGTATAACCGTAACAAAAGGAATAAGTTCAATAGAAAATGAATGATCAACGCCTTAATGAAAGCATGCATGGAAGAGACATAAATTTCATGACATATCATATAAATATGTGGGAGGAGACTTTAACCGATACTAATACCATGCAAGCTACTACATAGAATCTTGATGTTGTCTCCACATCGAAGGAGTAGTATACTTGCCAAGGTAGAATATACCCTCACCTTATGACCTCACCTTTTTTTGGGTCATTTATGAACATGGAGCTATATGTGGATCCACTTGCTAATACTTAATCCTACGGTGGCACGTAGTTATGGGAAGTAAAGTTTTATATAAGGACCCTTGAGAATAGTCCCCTACTCTAAATCCTATTCGATGCTAAGTCTAGTCCCATGGAATACATAAAAATAATCATAATCATCATATGTGTAAACTTGTAAATCATAACATCATGATAAGAGTACCTCATTAAAAACCATAACCCCCTTCAAGTGAGCATTTTCCATTAACAAGAGGGTGTATCATAATATCATAAAAAGGGATTCCTAATCTTGCATAATTTTCATAGAATTTCCATGGATTCATAACATACTTAGTTTCCCTTTTCATTCATAATATTCATGAACTTGTATAACATGTAGTAAAATCTTTCATTATTAACAAGATACTTCATCATATAGTCTTTGTTCCAAAACTTGGCGGGTTCATGCATTGGGGCATAAAATCATGCAATTCAAGAGTAACACACATGAATAAAGTATATTATGATCATTTCAAACCATTCAAATCAACCACCCATAATCTTAGAAAAATTCTAGTTAGGGAATCATGAAAACCATCTCATAAACAATTAACCTTCATAGCATTTCATAGTAATATAGTATACATAGCTCAAATGTCATAAAATATTTCATAATATGAACATTTAAAAGGAGTTCATGCATTTCAAATCAATAGATGACAATATTCAACATGAATCATGCATATGAGTAGAAATAGGAAGTACCCATAATGAAATAAATTTTGAAATTAAAGGATTGAGTTGAAAAGGATTTTGAGACTCCATGGATGGAAGGATCCATGGATGAAGAAATCCACATACCATAATGAGCTTGATAAAGGTAAGAGAAACTTTAAGAAGCTTGGAATCACCTAGAAGTTTGGCCTTCAATGGAAAGGTCTTGAAACCCTAGAAATTTAAAAGGAATTTGGTAGAGAGGTTTTGGAAAGTTTTGAGAGGAATTTTGAAGTTTTGGATAGTTAATAGGTCCAAAATATGATAAATTTTCATGAAATCCCAACTATAAGTGTTCAGGGATTTGTCCCTATTGCCCTAACTTAAATATAAAAAAAATTTGAATAATTTGTACTGTGATGAATCACAAGCCCGATACAGACTGGTTCTTAGATTGGTCATTTTCGTGTAAATTTCAATTTACTTGATTTGACCCTAGAATGAGTTCATGCCACTTTTGTACTAAAATAAAGCCTCTCCCCAACGTGGAGAAGTCACAGAAGTTGTTGGAAATGCAAATATTTTTGAAAAATTATTATTTTTGATATGGTTGACCTAATAATTTAGCGAGACCACTTTTTCACACCATTTTACCCCCTGATCGATAATCTAACCTTGAAGTTTTTCAAAAAAATATGGATGACGCTTTATGCAAGGCACCTATTATAAGGGCATCTTGGGAGGTGTTACAATGTCATGATGTACTAAGATGGATTTTCCAGAGTAGATTGAAATATATATTACTTTGTCTTACATAAGAGGGAGATAAGAAGCAACTAAAAGTTTCAAATTATCTTATAGAATACACCTAAAGAACAGAATCTATGACATGCATGAAACATGCAGTCGATCCCCAATAAAATTATTCTTGAAGAAGAAAGGAGCAAGTAATCAAAATGGTCATAATAAAGAGACGATGTGCTTATGAAAATTTTACAACATAACACTTCATGAAACCTCATGAGAGGGATAGCTACATGAAAATAATAAAGTAATGAGATCTCAATAAGTTACATCACATTGTTAACCGAGAAAATTTATATATTATTGACAATATCTTTGATAAAATATAGTAAAATATTGTAAAACATCTTGAGGATATGAATTCTACAGTCTATTAAAGCTTGTTCTAATTATCAAGTGGAATGATGCATTTTGATAAGCGTAAAAACTTATTTGACTTGCAATCTAGACACTAGAAAATGTCATGCATTTATTAGATATTGTCACTTGACAAAATTGATGTAAAAATATATGAAGACTTCAAATTTCATGAACCATATACAGGTTTTTTGAAAAACTTGTCTATAATCCTCATTGGGTGAAATCAATCAAGGATCTTTCGTGTTGTTATGAAAGTTGATGACTTGAATTGAAACTCTTGAAGAGTTGTCAAAAAGCAATATATTATTTGCTTAAAGAAGTTGAAATGAGGAACTTTCAAAACTCTTTGATCCAAGAGGAATGATTCATAAAAGGACATAGAACACAGCACATTTCGCCAAAATGTTTCTACACATATGAGCTCAAAAAGAATGGTGATATAAATGTGCAATAAATTCATGCAAGTGATAATGTGGCTGATTTGTTCACCAAGTCTCTATCAACTGCAACTTTTAAGAAGATGGCACACAAGATTAGACGACGGGAGTAACTATATTTCTTTCGACTAATTTTAATTGTCATAATTTTCATTTCTAGAATCAAATTTTATAAATTTTGATCAATGTATTTATCGACTTTCGAAAAATATGTATGACAATTAAAAGGGAGAGAAATATATATATATATATATATATATTGTAGGGTAGAGTATTTTGTTTTTTCCAAGATTCAAGACTTTGGATTAATATTCTTACTAGGGAGAGTTGGTACATCGTATACTCTTTTTTTTCTCACAAGGTTTTATCCCATTGAATTTTTCTTGTGAGGTTTTTAATGAGGCCATCCAAAATACATATTATTAGATGTGTACACTTTTTCTTCACTAGAATTATTTTCCACACAGAGTTTTATCTAGTAAAGCTTTTGTAACACCCCTCATGTTTATAGGCTTAGAAAATTGAAAGATAAGGATTTGGTGTTGGGTTTGTCCTACAAGCCAGTCTACGACTTGTGGAATAAACCTCTAGTCATAGAATGGTTTCATGGATTGAGTCAAGAAAGTTGGAAATTTTAAAAGTTTCTAATTGATGTACGATTAACAGGAAGGAACATATATGTAACCACGGCCCGTAAAAGATTTCATGGAAAGGAGTCCTAAAAGGCCTAAATTTTTCTAAGTCAGGATCACTGTTACAAGAGGACCTACGACCCATAAATAGATTGATAGGTCATCCTGCATGTTCGTGGTTTAGAAGCTGTAAAGTCCAGTAACTTAATATTTGATGTACGATTCGTATGTTGGACCACGGCCCGTAGATGGGTTCTCGCAGTTGTCTCTGACATTTTTATTGAAGGATATTTTTGATGTTTTTAATTTATTTAAGTCCTAAACTATGTCGTTTTGGCTCTCTTAACTACCCTAACCGACCTAATTCCTATAAGTCTAATACCTAATCAATTCAAAGTCATTTATTCTCAAACTTCTCTCAAAAGGTTCTCAATATTTCTCTCTTTAAGCAAGGATTCCATTGAAGCTTGGGTTTGAAGGTTTGGCCAACGTTTTTCTAGATTTGCATCTTCAATTCTAAGGGTCCTCACTTGAGGTATGTAGGGCTTAAGTCATGGATTAGTTTCATCCATGAAGCCCAATTCAAAACCTTCCTTTTTTTAAAAATTTGTGAAAATTTCTTTTGGGCTTTAATGCTATAATTTCTAATGCATGAATTAAGAATATTCTATGATTATTAAACCTATCGATGCATGAATTATGATAAATTACATGATTTATATTATTCTCAAACTAAAGTATGTGATTTAAAGTATGTATGATTCAGGCTTAATGAAGTGGTGTGAGTTCCTTTGCTAATGATTCAAATTGATTTTAATTGCATATTTTCTCTATGATTCTCATCCAATTGCATAATTGTGACTCAATTGTTCATGAATCACACTTAGTCCTAGTCTCTCATGATAAAGCTATGAATTTTCTTGGTTATGATGTCAAGTATGTAGAAGCATATTTTATGACAATGATAATATTATGACAATGATAATGATGATGCTATGATCAAGAGGGTCATGACAATCCACATATTTATGATGATACTAAAATGGGAATGTTTACCCACACTATGATGACAAGTGAAGTAGATGGACTATTCCTATGACATGAGATATTTTCATGAAAGATTGTGATAACTATTATACAAGCTATGAAAGTATGAATTATGTTGAAACTATGTATATGCATGATCTATGTATTATGTGGACTTTGGTAGATTCCGTAGTCCCATAACTATGTGCCATAATACGAATGATATTCATGATTTTATGCTTTAAAAATGTGCTAATGGACCCATATAGCTTTTAATGGACACTCACCGTGCTAGGATAGAGCCTAAAGGGTAAGGTCAAATTATGGTTCTCACCGTGCTAGGATAGAGCCTATAGGGTGAGGATGGAGTTTACCTTGGCAAAATAGACTCCTTTTTAGCTCGGTGTAAAGGGAACATCAAGATTCCATGTAATAGTCCGCATGGTCTTATATGTCGGTTATGGTCTTATTCCCATAAATATATGTTAAGAAGATGAAAGGTTTGATGATGTTTCTTCTCATGGTTCTAAATTTGCATTGTGTGTGCATATTGTGTCCTAGCTCTATTGAGTATGATTATGCATATTGATATAATTATGATGTCCTTTGATTCATGGTATACCTACATACTTATGCATTCTATGTACTAAAGCATGCTTCTTTGCCTACATGATCTAACCATATAGGGACGGACGACAAGGCGGCAATTCCATTTCATGGCTAGATTTGGATTCCAAGACTGAATATTGTTGCACTACAAGAAAATAGGTCTTTAACGAGGGGAAATTTAGTCGCTAAAAGTATAAATCTGGTCATTATTAGTCAATAACGATCGGTAAAAATCCTGTCATCACCAGTCGTTAAAAGCTCTGCCATTAAAAGTTAACGATCGAATTTAATCTGATCGTTAAAAAAGCTTTAACGATGACAAAATTTCAATCGTTATACCTCTTTTCAGCAACCAAATTTTCTCTTCACTAATTAACATTCTAGTTATTAGAAAAAAGGGCAAGCCCGATGCACTTATGGGGAAGGGCCCGACCACAAAGATCTATTTGTACGTAGTCTTACCTTGCATTTCTGCCAGAGGATGTTACCAAGTGTCACGACCCGGATAGGGGGCCTAGATGTGACATGGCGAAGGAGAACCCCGAAGTCCTCGATCAAGCCATCATAGCATCATCACACATCATCGGTTCAGAAGTGCGGAAGCTAAACACATAAGACATAAGCTCTAAGGGATTTGGGACTTGGGACTCAAGATATGGGGATGTTATCGGGGATGGGACAAGCATGTATCCACAAAACACATAGCAATTATCTCTAAGGGAAATGGGTAAGGGGAAATTCAAGCTATAGGCCACAACGGGAGTATGGGACTTTCCACATAAGCATATAGTCAATCACAATTCCCAACATTCATATCATAAGCATAATAAGAGATCAATCTCATAATCAAGGCTAAATGGCATAGTATTACATAACCATAATGTTTAACATAACAAGTCAACGTACAAGAGTGTAGAATGGTCAAACAAGCCTCTACATGAATAAGCAGGGCCTTGACAAGGTTTGAGGCTCACCTTCAAAACATAAGTAAGTAAATGAAATAATAAAAACTAGGTAGATAGACGGTGGCTATTGCCCTTGAACAAAAGGGCTCACTACTAGCAAAGTCTTCACAAAATGATCAAGTGTCGTCTGGTAGAATGTAGATATCATCTCCGGTCCCTACATGGTTAGAACATGTAGACAAAGAATATGGGCTAGCACAATTAAGCACTAAGTATGCGGGCATGGAATGCATATGACAATATAGTATGACCAAGCAACATGTTAAAGGGACAAGTGATACGAAAGAGATACACGTAGTCAAAGAGTAATATAACAGTATGTTCTGTCATGATGCATGAGATGCAATCCTATTATTGATATATAGAGGGGATGTGACCTCAATCGACTACAATAGAGACCCGAGCGAGCTACTACCCGGATCTGGACTACTTGCCAAGTAGTACCCTAATCACCCTTGAAACAAGGGGAAACATACAAGTCATCCCATAAAGGGAGAAATCCCATGTTGGCACATGGTTTGACGGAAAGGAGTATGGACCCTGTGGAGATAGTTCACCCGCCTCCAATCCCTCGGTACTAAGCCTCATCCCATGGGAATACGTATATATACACGTAACATCAAATCAGAAGACTTACATTATTTTCAAATCATGCATCATTAGTCAAAACCAAACCATTGATCAAATCATGCTTATGCTTAGGCCAAAGGCCATCCAGAGTTTCTAAATTCACTTTCATGATCATTCCATATCAATGCAATAAGAGTAGCCCATTTACATAGCTTATCATATCAAGCATTTGAAACATGTCATTGTTGGTGCAAGCACCCAATATGCTCAAAGAGCCATAACGGAGAGACTATGTAATCACAAGCCTTAACATATCATTCAAAACATGAGGGACATGCCTTTAATAATAAGTTCATCATACCAAAACCTTAATGCATATGCCATGCATGAAGAACAAGAACATGGGTAATGGAATTCAAAATTAATTTCACAAATTGAGAGTTTATTTCATCATAAATCATGTGAAAATCCATAATTAAAGCATAACACAATTTACCCATGCTTAATTAAATCATAAGGGGACATGCACATTGATCCTTCAAGAGTTTTTATGAACATTCATAAAATTCAAGTTTAAATCATGAATAAATCACCTAATATCTACAGCACATAAACCCAATCAACTGATTACTTCAAAATTGGAAGAATCCATAACTTAAAAAAATCTTAAAATCAAAAATTAAAGGTTGAGGTTCTTGGGTATTGAAGGATGAAAGAAAATCCTTGAATCAAAACCCACATACCTTATACCCTACACTTGAACTGAATAGAGAAGCAAGAATCGAACGTTTTCCCCAAATTTCCTTCAAAGCTTCAACAATGGTGATCAAGAGGCTTGAGAGGATTTGATGAAGTCTTGATAATGTTAGAATAGATGAATAAGGTTTAGGGTTATGTTTTAGGGATTTACGGGACTTTAAGAAGCCTAAAAGAGGCCTAGGGATTAATTAAATCACGAAAATACCATTAATGAAATGGACATTTAACTGTCACACAGTGCCTCACGGTGGAGCTATAGTGGTCGTCAACTTGCTCACTGTCCGTACAACTGCCCGTGAGGCAAGCCTTAGATAAGTATTCAACGCGAACTCTCGAAGGACATTCTGGACCACTTAACGAGGGGGTTCACGGGTCGTGTGTCTTCACACGGACCGTGTACTGGTCTGTGGAGCCACACTTGGCCCAAGAACCAACCCACAGCTCTGGCCAGCCCACTTCCCCACTTAATGGCCACCCACACGGACCGTTTGAGTTCTCACGGGCTGTGGGGTGGTCCGTGAGCCATGACTTGGGTTATAGGATGGGTCCTAGCCACCCTGAGCTCACTGGACCATTTCACATAGCCCCACATGGATCGTGAACCTTCACACGGTCTGTGGTGCTTGCCTTGGGCCATTTTTAGGGCCTATTTCCAATGTCTTTCGAATTTCAAGCAGTCTCACTATTTTGGCCATAACTTCCTCATATAAACTCTGAATCGAGTGAAACTGGTTGCGTTGCGAAGCTAACTCAAAGAGATTCAATTTTATATATAGAAGACCACATGGTTCGACTCGCATCAAAAGTTATATCTCCTCAAAGTTCACTGTACAAATGACCTCTTTAGGCCACCAAATGATCCGTTTTGCGTTCGGCCACTTAAACTCAACCCATGGCTACCAAAACTCAACCATGAACAATATAAAGTCATACAATACCAACCATAAGGCGTTTTCAAGAAATTTCTAGTTGTTACATCATCTCCCCCTTGAGAACATTCGTCCTCAAATGAGCTAAGACTACGGCTTGAGGACTTCAATCAATAAACAAGAGACATACTAATCACAACTCAAGAGATCATGCATCATATCAAAAATCTTTCAAACTCAAATCAAATTATCATTTAAATCATTTTCGTGCTCATGAATGTATGCAATGTCACGAAACTCAAGAAACAAAGAATTAGGATAAATAAAGGATAGAACCTAGTACCTTAGGCTCGAGTAGATTGGAAGAGGTAAGGATATCTCTCCATCATGTCCAACTCTACCTCCCATGTTGTACTCTCCACATCTTGATTCCTCCAAAGTACCTTAACCGAAGCCACCTCCTTATTGTGAAGCCGTTTTACTTGTCTATCCAAAATCTCAACCGGTACTTCTTCATAAGTCAAGTTTTCTTCAATTGTCACACTTTCCAAAGGTGCAATGGCCTTGGGATCACCAACCAATTTTTTCAACATAGATACATGGAAAACAGGGTGAATAGAGATCATATGCAAGGGCAAATCCAATCGATAAGCTACATTACCAATCCGCTCTACAATCTCATAAGGTCCGACGTACCTTGGGCTCAACTTGCCCTCTTTGCCAAAGCGCATAATACCCTTCATGGGGGACACCTTCACATATACCCAATCACCAACATGAAATTCAAGGTCCCTCTTTCTCACATCCAAATAAAACTTTTGACGACTTTTGGACATCTTCAACCTCTCTCGAATCAACTTCACCTTTTTAATAGCCTCAACAACAAAATCCAGGCCTATCAAGGCCACCTCACTGATTTCAAACCAACCAATCGGAGACCTACATCTCCTATCATACAATGCTTCAAAAGGAGTCATACCGATGCTAGCATGAAAACTATTATTGTAGGCAAACTCAATGAGAGGTAGGTGATCATCCCAATTTGCCTTAAACTCCAACACACAAGCTCTCAACATGTCCTCCAAGGTTTGAATTGTCCTCACCGCTTGCCCATCGGTTTGAGGATGGAATGCGGTGCTTAACTTTACCATAGTACCAAGCCCTTTTTGAAAAGACCTCCAAAAATGAGAAGTAAATTGGGTACCACGATCCGATATGATAGACCTTGGCACACCATGCAATCTTACCAATTTCAGAATATACACCTTGGCATACTCTTCGGCACTATAGGTAGTCTTGACCAGTAGGCAGTGAGCTGACTTAGTCATTCTATCATCCACAACCCATATGGAATCAAATTGCCTCCTAGTACAGGGTAACCCCATCACAAAGTCCATATTTATATCCTCCCACTTCCAAGTAGGAATCTTAATGTCTTGTGTCAAGGCACCGAGCCTATGATGTTCTACCTTCACTATCGGTAAATAGGACACTCCGATACAAATTTAACCATATCCTTCTTCATACCATGCCACCAATATAACTCTTTCAAATCTCGGCGCATTTTGGTAGATCCCGGATGAATAGAATATTGTGAATTGTGAGCCTCCTTCATGATAGTCTCCCTCAAGCCATCAACATCCGGAACACACAAACGATCTTGGTACCGCAGCACACTATCTCCCCCTTAGGAGAAAACCTCAATCTTACCATCTGCAACCAACTTCTTTAATTCCATAAAAGAAGGATCTAAATCTTGCTTAGCTTTAACATCAACTACCAATGAAGATTCGGATACACCTTGCACTAAGATGCCACCATTGTCAGATTCGTTCAACCTCACACCCAACCTAGCCAAATGATGTACCTCCTTTACTACCTCATTCTTTTCCTCATTCACATGTGCTACACTCCCCATAGAAAGTCTACTAAGAGCATCCGCCACAACATTGTCCTTACCGGGATAATAAAGCACACTCATGTCATAATCTTTAAGAAGTTCCAACCATCTCTTTTGCCTCAAATTAAGATCTCT
>JBCEWC010014454.1:0-14361 GCA_038996855.1 Solanum aculeatissimum
TGTGCATCGCATTCGTTGATGGTTTTAGCTTCTTCTCCCGTTATGCACTTTCCATTTTTGTACGAGTCCGGCTCTATTTAGCCCACACCTGCTGGCACTGCTCGGGGCTCGGGGTGAACTTTCTCAAAAAATCATACGAGTGGGTCAATAACGAGCTCATTTTTTATCAAAGTGATATGTTTTATCCATGTGGAGTGTGATGTGACATATTTTTATAAATAAAAGAGATAGTGTACTTCACACACTATGGTGAGAGTGGAATAAAAGATAGAGGTGTATTTCTCAAACTAATAAGTGATTGTTTAGGTATGAAATTCCCATACCAAATAGTTTGGGTATGAAATTCAAAAAAAGAGGATAGTTTATGTGTGTTTTTTACACTTGTCTCTTTATTAAATATTTTGACTCTATATTAAATATTTAGAGATGAAAAGAGCAGTTTTTAAATATACAAAGTTGAAAAATCTATATTTCATAACTAAAATTAAATATTTTGACTCTCAAGACATACAAAAAAAATGTGTGTGTGTATACATAAACACTTTTGTTTGATTATCCAATGTTGGATACTCGCATTGAAACCCAACCAATCTAAACTTGTGCCCCTTAGAGGTCATTATATTCGAGACTCAAAATTAAGACCTCTACTTAAGGAGAATGAATAACTCTATTCATTGCACCGGCTTTTTTAATACACTGATTTTTCATTCTAACTAACTCTCTCTCTCTATATATAAATATATATATATATACACGGATTGTTCAGGCTCTAGCCTTTGAGCCTATTTTCTATGAAAATTTTGCGAAACCATCTGCAACACCGTCACTAATAATTCCAGTAGGCCCGACGTGATTTTTGCGGCTTTTAGGAGCACGGAACATAAATTTAACAATTTTTTTAATTTTTCATGGATGTTAGCCTACGAATTTTTCAGGCACCAAGGCTCCGGGCCTATTTTTCCGCAAAAACTCTACAAGTCTTGATGACATAAATGCAGATTTTGACATGGGAAATTTCCTATATAGGACAAGATGACATGTTGGGATCCCAAACTGTCTGCCTTTCTGTATACTATAATTCCCAAATTCATATATTAATTGTACTCACGTTTGTCACACTCATTTTTTTGTAAAAACAAATTTATGTACCATCAAAAATATTATAGAGTGATAAATATTTTTTTATTTTTAATTAGAGATTTTAAGTTTAAATTTTATGTATATAGAATGTTACTTTTCATAAAATACATTTTATCTCGAAATAAAATTTTTCAGTGCAAATTTAAATTATTTTTTTCTAAAGTAAATATCGGATACGAAATTAAAAAAAAATAGGGGCTTATTTATTTCAATGGGGGCAGAGAGTTCCAAGAGAATAGGACTTTCCATCCATGAATGACTGGCCCACTCTCTTCAAGAATCATGTGAATGACCTTACTGTTCATAAATTTATGTGTAAAAATTATTTTAAAATAAATAAAGAAAAATATATAATGTTAAATATTTTATTTGTTTAATGTGAAAAAATTTAAAAATTAAGTTTATAAAGTTTAAGTTCTAAATTTATTTTTGGATTCAAATAAGAAATAAATTTGATTCAAATCCATGACTTTAAAAATTATGTTAATGGTGTTAAAATTTCTTTTGTATGATAGTTTTTAAAATGTCTTATTTTCTCATTTAGAAATAATTTGAGTTTAAATTTCTCATATTTTACCCAGTAATTTGGGTTAAGTGTATTATTTGAAATAAACGAAGATTAATGATGATGTAACTGATAAATTTGTTGTTGTATGGCGGACATGTCATGAATTCAAGTTAGGGAAATAATCTTTATGTGGTTTCACTTTTTTCTGGAATGAAAACTTACTATGTTAGTTGTTGTCTTGTTGATGTCGAGACGACTCTTATGCCGCTAGCTATATCCTGCTTGACGTCCCTTTTTGACAAGATGAAGATATCGTAGCACGTTACAAATATCGAGCTAAGGAATGATTGAGCAACTCAAGCAAATTGTCTTACCTTATTCCAATGCGGGGATAAAAGGGAGAAGGTTGTGAGGGTAACCTCATTATCCATACCTTAGTCGGATGAATGGAAGACCGACCAACCTAAGTTTTCACTAGTTTTGGCGAGTTTTGGAAGGCCTGTCAAGGATGCTGGCGAATACCCCCGAGTGATCATCATCATCTGTACTTCACATTTCGTCATAGTAAAACTTATATTTGAGGCATAAAATATTATATTTTTTAGTGCTAGATTTTGAAATCACTAGATACCCAACCCCAATTCATAATAACCCCACCAACTTATTAACAAAATGCCTCCATTTAAAAACAACCGACATATTACCTTTTAAAAAAAAATGTATTTAGAATAATAAATATTATTTACCGTATATATCTTATAACCTATCCGATCAAACTTATACAAAGTTTGATCTTGCATATCCGGTAACTTTTCATCTAAAGAAATTTAGATGAAATCCAATTTCGTGCACCCCTAGCTCCGTCCCTTGGTTATATCGAACAATGATGGATTCAGAATTTTAATTAAGTGGATTTCAAATCTAAAAACTTATATATATGATTTATGAATTACTCAAAAAAATTAAACATCGACTATGTATATATAAAAATTAATTTTAACCATATATTAATCGTATAATTTTACTCGCTCCAACTCTGTTCACGTGGGTATAAATAAGGAGTCCTCATATAGAAGCTCTGCTCTTCTCATACACTCTCAGAAACTTTAAATTTATTCATGAAGTTCGATCTCGAGAATCCATTGACGGGATTCGATGGAGACGACGCCGACAACGACGCCGTTACAGCTCTCTTCGCCGCCGAGTCCGATCACACGCCGTCCTTCAAATCTACCGACGTTCGATCTTCCATTCGTCATCACTCCTTCACTCTCATTTCTCAAGTAAAAATACTTCAAAATCCTCAACTAATTTGTGCTAATTTAATTTCGTTTAATTCACTTTGTTCTTAGTTTTTTCTGTGTTTTTTTTTGTTTTGCAGGCACAGGTTTCTTACGATATTGATCGATTTACTGCATATCTAGCTGTCAATTACATCGATCGGTTCCTATCTAAGCAAGTTGTTCTGGTAATTCTATCTAATGAGCTCATCGCATTAACATAAGCAAATGAAGAATTTGAAACCAGCGGCTGCATATGTATATGAAACTGTTGAATATCTTAATGAAATTGATAGTCAGGCGAACTGGCAAATGAAAAAATTTTGAAATCAACGGCTGCATATGGATATTCTGTAAAGAGAAATTTAAAAATGTGAATTTCCCGATGAAATAATTGAAGATCTTATGGAAATTTCACTTATACGAAGAATCTGAAACTTTGTCTGCATAAGTAAATAGAAATTAAAATGTGATTTTCGCGATGATATTAGTTGAAGATTCTACTTATATGAAGACTCTGTAACAATGTCTGCATATACATCTGCTGTAAACAGAATTTTAAGATCAGAATTTCGCAATGAAATTAGTTGAAGATCTTCTGGAAATTTTATTAATATGAAGAATCTGAAACAATGTCTGCATATTGTTGAAGATCTCATGGAATTTTTTGCTTATCTGCAGGAGAATAAGCCATGGATTGTACGGATTCTCGTAGTTGCTAGCCTTTCACTTGCTGCTAAGATGATGAACATCAACAACTTATCGATCTCTCATATCATAATTCCAACATCCAATAATAATTCGTCTCTGGATCAATCTGAACAGAGAGACGACGAAGGCTTAATTTTCGATTTGCAGTCGATTCATCGGATGGAGAATTTGATTCTCACAACGCTCAACTGGCGGTTACGTTCCATCACACCTTTTGCGTTTCTGCAATATTACAACTCGTTGTTTGAACTCAGTAATGACGAGTCACTGAGTCAATCTCTCGAAGATCGAGCTGCAGATATCATCTTCTGCTCTCATTACGGTAACGTACTGTGAAATCTCTGCTTGATATATGATTTGTCAATATCATCTAATTAATTTTTTTCAGAGTTTTATATTGAAGTCTAATTAAATTAGCATTTGCGTTTGGAAGTTCCACACTTGGGATAAAATTCTCCCTAATAAAGGCAATTCAAACCCAAGACCTCGACTAAAAATGAAGGAGCACTGATCACTCCAACACACCCCTTGTTGGTAGTTGAGTCGTTAATTTCAAGACGTGTTTTAATAAATAAATAATTTGTGATAATTTAAGTGAAAATGAAAACATATGGAAGGTCACCATTTTTTATTTTAGAAAAAGAGCATACAACACACAAATCACGCATCATTGAGATGTATTTCGATAAATAGTTATAGATAATTCAGATGGAAAACATAAAACACATACTAATAATTTAGGATGAAAATCGCATTTATTTAGTAACGTTAATCTCGTGCTTAATTACGGTATTGTGAAATCTTTGTTTGATTATCTCTATCTTTAATCTTTTTTTGTTTAATCAACGTTAAACTTGTGGTTAATTGCAGAAATTAAGCTTTTTAAGTACAAACCATCAGTATTAGCATCATCGGCGTTTCTATGTGCAGCTCATGAGTTGATCCCCCAGCAAGTTTCATTTTTCTTAAATGCAATTTACTCTAAATGCGGACACGAATATAAAGTAAGAATAAAGACTTTTAAAGTTTGCTCAAATTTTTTTTTATATTAGCTAGTTAATAAATTATACATGTATTATTCGAGTGCTATTTTTATTTTGGTGGACGACTATTTATGCAGGAGGAACTTTTGAATTGTTGGAGTGTAATGCGAGAAATTTCTGTCGATGAAATTTCTTCTAGCTCGTTGACACCAAACAGTGTGCTTGACCAAGAACGTACAAGTGAGAATGCAGATAGGAACAACAGGAAGAAGCGAAGATTGAACAATTTTCAAAATAATCAAAGGTTCCATATCTCTCAGGTTCAACACTGCTAAAGGATTAATGGTTCAGTGTGTATTTAACTTTAACTTGCAAAGATTTCAACTCAGCTCTGCTTTCATTGCGTCGCATGATAAAATTTTCTATTTTTGACCCACTGTGCAATGTTGGTTCTTACTCAAAAAATGTAAATTTATTACTACTACATAACTATGTATCGGAGCAAGACGAGCCATTTCAATGATTGAAGAATGTGATAAAATGAATGAAATTTTTCTTTATATGAACTTTTAATTAAATGTCTCAGATTTAACTACGAAAATAAAGAAGCTTTTGAGAAAAGATACTTTTCATAATAATTCATCTACTATGAATCCAAATAACTAAATTTAATCGAGTTATCACTATTGAATAGATGAGTATTTAAATGGGATGGAGGGAGGGTGGAGCTGAGAGAGGAGACGTTCAAAATCTGTTGAGGAGTAATAATAATTAATATCAATAATTTTTCATAATGTTCATATTAATTGTGGTAAGTTTTTGAATCTTGAAAAATATTTTCAAATTCAACCATATATAACAAAACAAATGTCATTAATTCAAATCCGATCACATATAATAATTTGATAACTTAAAAATATCATCTCGAATATATTCTTATCGAATTTTGCTTTTTAAAGATGTCACGTAAATTGGTACGAATACGGGAGTATAAAGTATTGAAATAGGATTGGACAGAGGTCAAAATTGTAACCTTCTAATACGACAGTTCCACTTTTCTTTCACACATTTCGTCTAACACTTTTTCGGGTATGGCATCACCGAAGAAGCCACCAACAGAATCCGACCGGCCGCCGACGGCCATAATGCACCAGCCGGCATCTCCTCGCTTCCCGCCCGGAACACCTACATCAGGCGCTAATCGGAAGATCGCTATCGCCGTCGATCTCAGTGACGAAAGCGCTTACGCCGTGAAATGGGCTGTAGAAAATTATCTCCGTCCAGGTGACGCTGTCATCCTCCTCCATGTCCGACCAACATCCGTTCTCTACGGAGCTGATTGGGGAGCTGTAGACGTCTCTATTGACACAACGGATGAGAAATCGAAGCAGAAATTGGAAGAAGATTTTGACAACTTTACAAGTACGAAATCTAATGATTTAGCACAGCCGTTAGTGGATGCTAACATTCCGTTCAAGATTCGTATTGTGAAGGATCATGATATGAAGGAGAGGTTATGTTTGGAAATTGAGAGGTTGGGGTTGAGTGCTGTGATCATGGGGAGTAGGGGGTTTGGGGCATCGAGGCGAAGCACGGAAGGAAGGCTTGGGAGTGTTAGTGATTATTGTGTGCGTCATTGTGTTTGCCCTGTTATTGTGGTGAGATACCCTGATGATAAAGATGGTGTTCCTGATGATGATGATGATAGTTTGGGTAATGATGGCTCAGCTAAAAAGCCAGCAAAGGCGCTTCATCCGGTGCCTGAGGAGGATTCCTTTTATCACGATGCATCCGATAAAGCCACAGGTATATCTTGATACTTACAATGTGTATTTCATTTCCTCAGCTTAATAAAAGAAGATTTAGCTTTCGAGATGAGACTGTGAACTGGATTTAACGAATCAAAGGAATGGTATGGGGCATTTAGTTAAAATATAATGCTGGTCCAAACAAAGGTTGTGACTTTATTGTCTATTAAGGACTAGGTGGTGTGTAGTTTGTTTTGATCACCTAAACTAGTTGTAAGTAATGCTATGTGGAAGTATTTTAATTGAT
The DNA here is from genome assembly GCA_038996855.1 of Solanum aculeatissimum. NCBI lineage: Eukaryota > Viridiplantae > Streptophyta > Magnoliopsida > Solanales > Solanaceae > Solanum > Solanum aculeatissimum. The sequence continues at coordinate 6,678 of JBCEWC010014454.1, forward strand.
TGCTGTAGGAAACTGGGATTCTATTTGATGGTTGAAACAAAAGTTGTGAATTATTGAATTCTGATTTTTCTTAAATAGTGTGATCAGAGTGAAAGTGGGACTGCATTGGACTATTTTTTTCCTTGAGCCGAAGGTGTATCGAAAACAACCTCTCTACCTCTGAGGTAGGGGTATGTGTGCTCCTACTTTGTGGGACTACATTATTGTGTATGTGGTTTGCTGTAGGAAACTGGGAATGGACTGATGATTCTTGATTAATTGAGCCTCTCTCATTTTTGATGAAGAGCCTCTGTTTCATTTTATGGAGATTCTTGTGGATTGTACCTTCTGAGAAGGGTTGAATGTTTCTCTATTTTAGGATTGTCAATCCAGTTGCTTGGCTTTGTTGGAGTGAATGATATGATTGGGATTGGGGTTACAAACATTAATTACTATGCCTCTATCTCAAACAAGTTGGGATAACAGTGTAAAATCTTGGTAGATGTTCAATGAAACTTAGCTTTGGCCAGGTATTTGTGCTTTTAGCTGCCTGTTTCTTATTTGATGATTTCTTCTCTTCCATTCAGCTTTTTTCCTTATCCACTTATGTTCACTACCTTTGTGTTAGTTAAACATAGTTGTTCTCTTCTCCCATTTCTCTTTCTCATGTACTTATCAGTAAAAAGAATGTGTGTCAGCTTCTATTTTTATCTGTGTATCTTTTCCTGAAGGGGTATGCTGGTTATGTAAGCTACTACATTATAGATGTATAGATGATACACCATTAGGCGAACTTTGGATTTCTGGGGCAAATTTGGAGATTGAATTTATATTAAGATACAGAATAGGCACATTTGTCTATTTGTAAGATTCTTAGATGACATATGTGACTTAAATACTTTAAGGTGGTTGTAGTTGAAACACACACATCGAATATTAAGGAACCAACAGCAAAGCATGTCTTTCTGATTCTGAATGTGAATAATTTGAAATAATGGGCTGAATTTCCTGTTGATCTGTGATGCATAAATTTTCATCTACATCCTTTGTCCTCCTTTTCATTTCCGGGAGTTCCGCTTTTGATGACCACTATCTTTTAATGTGTAAACAATGTTCACTTTGGTAAATTTCTTGCTTCTTCCTCTATAAAAGTCAGGTAGTTACTTGTTCAAGTTCCCTCTAGTCTGACGTCTCCTTTCCAGGGCCTTCTAATTATTAAAACTCAAATTATTCTTTTTTTTGTTTGTCATACAATACTCAAATGATCGAAAGCAGTAACCAGAAAAGATATATTACATCACACTCACTTCGAGCCATTGATTATAAATAAGACATGGGTAAGGGGGACCTTTGCATACCTTTCTTTTGGGTCGAAAAGCATTCAAGAATACACTTTGCAAAAAACATGACCTTGTGACAACACAAGGGATCGATGAATGGTTTCAAGAAGGGTCCTTACAAGTATTAATAGAATTTGTGGAGTCTTTGCAACACATTATCAGATATTATGGAGTCTTTGCAACACATTATCAGATATTATGTAGTGGTTGCGGTTTCCCTTATCATAAAAAATAAATAAATCTGATTTTGAACTGTCTGTCTTGAGTCCAATCTTTCATACTTATGCTGAAAAGTTATTTGACAGCATGAGACATGTCTAAAATCCATGGAAACAGTTCCTTTCTCCTTGGAGAACTTTTTTACGGTACAAGATGGAAAATTGTTAAATATAAGATTCAAAAGAAAATGACTTCTCTTGTTTTTTCCTTTTTGTGGCCAAATTTTTGTTTCCTTTATTCTCTTTTCAAACTATTAGCTACTCCATATCAGCAGAACTGGACATCCGTATACATCAAATGGACCTATTGCAAGAAAAAATATGTAAACCTACATGAAAGGAAAAAAAAAGTCCTGTGAGGAGACTGCATATTTATGCAGGCTAACAGTTTCTTTCATTTAGACCAATATCCTCTCCTTCCATTTGTGTCGCAAACAGGAGATATAAAATATATTTTGTGCATTGTTCTGGATGACATAACTGATCACCAAACTGACTTTGCATGATGCAGATACAGAGAAGGCTTCTTGAATAATGAAGACGGCTGTGCATGTTTTGATACTGACAAAATGGCCTTCAATGGTGTTGACTGTACCAGTGAGAAATGAATCTGGTGGATCTCTGTGCCTTCTTTCCGCTAATTGTCCTCTGCTGTGCTTCAAGTTCGTGAAGTTTGGAACAACTGATATTGTTCACGAGCTACTTCCTTTATTCTCTCTGTTTTTATTTCATTTCCGTTTTCTCTTTTGGAGGTGTGGAGGCGTTGTTTTAGTTGTTTGAATTGGCTGCCTGTTTACTATTTGCAATAACCCATCTTTCTGGAGCTGCTATATAAGTTCACAGTTCTTGGTTGATTGCTGTTCTCTTTTTCCTTTTGTTTGGCTAAGATGAATTTTTAGGAGGCTGCTGTCCTAGATGGCTTGAGTTTGCCTAGCTATGTTGCTCGATCCCTCCAAAAATTTTGTTGCACCGTACCAGATCCTAAAACAAGCATGGTTTTGGAGGATTTGGCACAATCCTGACAATACTTTTGAAGAGTTTGAGCAACATCTACAGTTTTAATGTACAAGTATGGTTTCTAAGTTGGATAACATAGAATAGTAACAAGATTAACAAGAAGAAGGTTTATTTATCGATCTATAGAAAAAGAACGTTTATAATGGCTTATAAAATCGATCTCCCCATCGAGTAAAGAAATTTGAAATTTCATTTACCTTTCTCTTAAGTTGACACACTAAAAGGTGGAATACTTTGTTCAAACTTGAAAAAATTACCAGGATCCACTTTGGTTTTCACCTTTGCTAACCTCTCAAAATTACCATCAAAATATTTTTCACCCCAAACCCTAGATTTTGAATATTTATATTCACCATCATTTTTCCCAAAATCAAGATCCCTATAATTGAGATATGCATTTCTTGGGGAATGTGACAAAAATGGCTTCATTTTTTCATAAAGTTTCCTTAGCCATTTAATCTTCTTGCTTGATATATTCACACTATTGTCATACCAATTCACCATGTATTGAATGTTGAACAAATTTCCCTTTCTATGAGGAAATGGGATTTCGAATTTCGAAATTTCATTCATTCTTCCACCTAATGGATCAAATATCATCATAGGCCTTTCTTGATCGCGAAACATGGTTCTAATCATCCCCCATACCTCTTTTGGCAATGGGCTCTTCACAAAATCGGACGTTGCCTTATAGTAATTCTTTCTTTTTGGCATGGTCCTGTTGACCAAAAATTCAATCGAATCGTTTGTACTCTTGGATGCAAAATACAATGTTGCACGAATCCAAGGGACTTCAAAGCATTCTTTCTTTACACAAGGTAGTCCAGTCGCGCAATTCACTACTGGATCTTGGACACAATCTTTTGACACTAACTCGAATTCGGGGAATGTTTGATTCAACAATGGGACTAATTCACTCACTCTACCAAGAAACAACCCTTGAAATGAAACTTGTACTATTTTTTCACCTCCAATTCCCTTATTTTGAATCAAGACTCTTATGAACAAATCTCGAGGCAATTTATGTGACACTTTTTGTCATCTCTGGAGTAAACTTATAGCCTCCCCATGCAATTTTCGACGTACTGTGAAAGTAGTTACCTTTGATGGTACACGTACTAATTTAACTTTCCAAGCTAAAATGACACAAAAACTTGATCCTCCACCTCCTCTTATAGCCCAAAACAAGTCTTGTCCCATCAACTTTCTATCAAGAATTTCTCCATTTACGTTCATTATACGTGCATCGAGGACATTATCAGCCGCTAGGCCGAATTTCCTCATCAAAGTGCCAATTCCACCACCACTAATTATCCCACCACTCCCAACACTAGGGTACAATCCTCCTGGAAATGCAAGATTTTTGCCTTTTTTCGCGATTTCATAATAAAGTTGCCCCATTGTCACCCCACTTTGAATCCAGGCCGTTTCATCGTTTTTGTCAATGAAAATTTTATCTAGCTTGAATAAATCCACGATAACGAATCGTTCCCCTATTTCAGATCGAAAAGATAGACCTTCATAGTCATGTCCACCACTTTTCACTCTAATTTGTATGCCAAATATTTGGCTACAAAGTATAATAGCCCCAATTTCCGATTCATTTTTTGGGGCTATTATGAAAATTGGGTGTGAAGATGAAGAATTTAGCCACCTTGGATTTTTTTGACCATATTCTAAAAGAGATGAATATGTTGGTGAATTCGAAAAATGTATATGTTTTTCGATATTTTTGTCTGAAGTTTGGCTATAAATGCAATCAAGAAACTCTTGTTGAGCATTAGTTTCAATAAAAAACAAGAATGAAACTAACAAAAATGGAAGAAATTGAACATACCTTTCCATTTTTCGAAACGAGTTAAAGCTACTAAGCTATAAGTTGTTGTTGGAGAACTCGATATAAACAGAAGAAGAAGAAGAAGACATTCGAATTTCTTTTTCTCATTTTATTTAGGTGGAACAATCTGAACTCTCGATAGAAAATGAAAGAAGCTATAGGCAATGACTTCTTTTATGGTGTCCAAAATCTAGTGAGATGAATTACTACAAGTTAATCAACTAAAAGTCACATCAAAAAATTGTCGTGAGCTTCACATTCTAATTATCAGTTATTTTCATTTGCTATTTGAACAATTATTATTTATGCATTAAAAAGTACATCTCGAAGCAACTAGACCAACTATCAATTATTTCCTTTTTCTATTTGAAATATGTGATCAACTCAACAAGATTTGTTTTAAACTGATAATTAAAATATGAAACTCGAAAAAAATAATAGTTTACAGTCACACTTAAAAGCCTGGTCATCAGCATGGAATTTTGGACTTCAATTATTTTTTAATTTGAAAGTGAAGTAGTACTATTTTTGTCAATGAAAGATACTTTTTTTAGTCAATATAAAATATATTTTTTAGCATGAGGACAAAAATATTATATTGATAATTGAGCTGGCTAGGACCATTTTCATTTTGGCTGTAAGCTAAAAAAAATTGAATTTTATTTGGTGTATATTTGGCCATGTTAGCTTTAATTTAAGTGGTTCATATTGAATTGCAAAGTCAAAATTTTTATTAAAAGTATTTAAAATTTAATTTATACATATAAGAAATATAATATATAACTTTGATATATACTAATATACAAAATATGTGGTCAATAATGTAGAAAGTATTTTTTTAAGCGAAAAGGGTAAAAAATACATCTGAATTATTTGAAATAGAGCAGAAATACCTCTTTGTTACGTTTTGGCTCAAAAATACCCTCCAATTAAACTTTTGGCTCAAAAATACTCCTCTCTAACAGAAACAAAAAAGGGGTTAAAAATACTTCCGAACTATCAGAAATGGAGTAAAAATACCCCCCAACTGTAACAAATGGAGCGAAAATACCCCTCTCTCTAACGGAAAAAAAGGATTAAAAATACCCCTGAACTATCATAAATGGAGCAAAAATACCCCCGAACTGTCAGAAATGGAGCGAAAATATAACGTAGGGATATTTTTTGAGCCAAAACATAACAGAGAGGTATTTCTGCTCCATTTCAAATAGTTCAGAGGTATTTTTTTTACCTTTTTTCCTTTTTTTTAATATCACAACAAACCTATTTTACATGATGAAGAACACATCAAATGAATTGAACGACATATATATATCCACATCCCAATTATATAAGTAATGAACATTTTTGCATATTCACAGGACGATAAATAAAACAAGAAAATCATTATAACTGCTTAGATAGGATAGATGGATGTGGCCCGATGACTAAAGCAGTTCTGAACGGACTGTAGTCAACTTAAGTTGAGATAATTTGCAGTCACGGGTTCAAACACGTGGAATGGAGAAGCCTCAATAAGTTCCATTTGCCATCTCAAGAGATACATATAGACAATCCAATCTCCATTTCCTTTAGGGCTTGGCATTGGCATAACATATCCCGCTTTTATGTTCCATGGAAAATAATACGACCAGAAGGTTGGTTTACCCCATCCAAAATCAATCTTTTTCATAGGAAAATGTTGCCCCGCTGACACTACCATTGTCGGTCCATCACCATCCATGGCATATATTTTTGCCACGGATGGTTTAGGACGATGCGCCTCAATCCAATCTATCAAACCAAGAAAATGTTCTTTTGTTTTCGCGTTATCAAGAAATTCATGGATTACATTTGTCACCCAATTCAATGACTTCTCTTTTAGCTCCTCAATTTTTCTCTCTCCAAATGGGATGGAGATTACATTACCAAAATACCCTTTTAGTGAATTATCTTGATTTTCATCTACATTACTAACCAATCTAGTTCGACCATCAACCACAATACCAAGCCTAAAATTCTTGAAACTCGACGTTTCTTTATTAATTCCACACGCGATAGCTTTCCATAGGAAAGCACTGAATGATTCAAGTTTAGACCTCTTGGACTTCGTGCCTTTTTTATCAAGACAGTTGGCTAGTGATTGAAGGTGCTCGATTTTGTCACCCGTGACATAGTAAATTCGACTAACGGCTTGATCGTTAGGGTTAGGGTTTGGGTTTTCGGGCTTTGTGGGAGGTAGGGTTTGTATTGGTACATATAAGCCATTGATCGAGTCATCATAGTAACCAGGATGTCGCGGAAAAAGAGACGATCGTTGGAAAGACGGGAGCTGAGAGAGTGGCTTGGATTGAGCTAACTCAGACCATGACACAAGAAATAAGTTGGCTGAGTATGCATCAGCCACTCTATGATCAAATGTGCAACCCACAATTATTCCTCCACATTTGAGTTGTGTAACCTAAAGCAAAAGAATTGGGTAAAATTGCAAGGTATTAAATAAACAAAACAAGAGTACAAATTATTAATTTTTTTTTGCTATTTTACCCTCAAGATGAATTACTTATTCCCCAAAAACAATTTCAAACATCAACTAATATGAATACTGTGGTAAAATACTAATGTTGATTATTGTTTCTTCGGGTGTGCAACGTCCAAATTGGATAAGTTAGAGTGAATGGAGAGAGTAATAACTTAGCTTATGCTATTTGATGATGAAGATACTCACACTTTAAGATGGTATTAAAGTAGACAAAGATAATGTATGAGTTCGAGTCTCATCATCACTCATTATCAAAAACAATAATTTTTACATGATTGGCTCTTGAAAGAATCATATCCCCTGTATATATAAAGTGATAGCTTCATGATTTGAAGTTTATGGAATCCGTAACCTGAATTGTACATCCTCCCTTACACTTGTCAAGGGAGTTCTAAAATCACATTAATCACACACTTAAACGATTAATAATATTTTCAAATCACGTTCTGAAAAAAATTAAGAATATATTAGAAACAACTTCACCCTCATGAAGGGAGTTCTAAAATCACATTGGTCATGCACTTCAACGATTAATAATACGTTCAAATCATGTCATGGGAGTTGAAAAACAACCTCACACAATTAGGGTTAAATTTTGTGTATTACCCCTCATATTTTTCAAACCCCACTTATATATGGAACTATACTGATTACTGAGTATGTTGTTATCGTTATTATTTTCGTTATGTTGTAAGATGCACTAAGTCATGACATGCACATAACTAAGACATATATATTTTACCTGAATAGCAAGAACACCATGCTTCTTTTT
>JBCEWC010014455.1:0-14361 GCA_038996855.1 Solanum aculeatissimum
AGATATCACGTGGCCATAACAAGTTATCCGGATCTACCACTTTGAATTGTAAAGAGCGGACATTTGAGCAACATGGATGCCACAAATCAATCTCATCCTGGTAAGAATGGATGAACAACCTGTAGTTCTCAGGCTTTTCAGGAAGCATATCCACTCCCCTGAGCCCAAAACAATAAAAAGTACATGAGAATGAGAGTTGGTAGAAGTATAATAAAAATGACATCAATATAATTCTCTGTACCTAGTGATTTGGTTAAGGAAATTCTCTTGCTTGGCCTTTTCCAAGCAGAATTTGTGCAAGAGATCATGAATACGACACCTTTTCACCTTGCTATTCGGTCTCCTCTTCATGGCCATTACTATATTTCTACTAAGAAGATCTTCAAAAAAGTATTGTGTGATGTCTTCTGTGGTTTTTTCATTGTTTGCTTGCACAAATCCTTCAGCTTGCCACAACCGAAACAATTTGGAGACTTGAATATCCTTGCCCTTTAAAAATCCTCCAAAGTAGAGAAAACAAGGCTTCAGATGGTGTGGTAAATTCTTATAACTGAATTCAATCAAAGACATGCTCTCCTCTTCCATGCTGCCACCATTATGTGAACCTAGACTTTCCTCTACTTCTTTCCACGAATCTTCATTCTTTTTTTTCTCTTTCAAAACACCAGCAACTAACACAATGAAGAGAGGCAACCCTCCACAACTTTTTGCTATTCGAAATCCCACATCTACCAGTTCAGGTGGACAGATGTTCCCTTGAAACACCTCTTCCTGTAATAATGTCCAACTCTCATCATCTGTGAACAAACGAAGATGGTGGGGATTGCTTTTACATTTAGCATAATTGGCAATGTCATTCAGACGGGTCGTTAGAATAATTCTACTCCCACTATGAGCATCTTTAAAGCACATATATAAATAGTCCCATGCTGTTTTATCCCACAGATCATCAATGAGAATTAAGAATCTCTTTGTTAACAAAACTTGACGCAGCTCATTAGCTAATTCACCTTCTTCTTTTTCACTGCGATCAGCAGGCTGAAGAATATCATTCAAGATGGTAAGCAGCAATTCTTTCCATGAATATACTTGAGTCACACGACACTTAGCATGAACATCAAAGTGAGGGGTAGCTATGAGATCATTGTAAATCTTTTCAGCAAGAGTGGTCTTCCCATTTCCAGCCATACCAACTATGGAGATAACATCCAGATGACAAGATCTTCCAAATATCTGCTTCTTTATTTTGTCCATTGCCTCCTGAAAACCCTCCATTTCTTCATTTGTTCTAGGAGTATTGCCTGATATAGATGGTACAAGACTCACAGGGGTATTTGCTACTTTATGCTCTGTCACGTCTATCTTCTTTCTTCCACATGTCTCACTAATAACTTGATTTTCAAGCTTAATGTTATCAACAACTTCAGAAATCCAAAGAAATTTGTACCAGAGCGGATGAGAATTGGTCAAGCATGAGTCGATGACATACTCTGCCTTGTATGCCATTTCAGTAACACTTGTTATTATACAACCATAAACTTCATCATGCTCATCTAAGTTTTCTGCATAATGATTTATCAATGATCTGAGACACAATAAGCTCTCCTTGACTGATTCAATTTGCTGCTTTAACTCGATAACCGAATCAAGCTTAGAACACAACAGCTCCTCCAATTTATGCAAGGAACAATTGAAAAATCCTAATCCATCTGTCTTGGGGAAACTATAACCTAATGAATGTGGAACTTGAAGACAGATCATTTTGACCTCTTCCTCAATATGCCTGAGCGATTGCTTGATATCAGAGAGATATAACATGTAATACCATGCAGGTCTATAACCCTTGACATGGAAGAAATACACATAATTTATATCTTGAACACGTCTCAGGAGGTCTTTGAGTTCTTGATGCATATCTCGATACTGTACAATATCTGCAACAAAAGAGCCCAAGTTCTCTGATTTGTCTTTGACTACTATGATCTGATTCTTTAGAAAAGAGATTGAACAATCATCATAATTGAGCTGCCTTTCCTGAAGGTTCAATAAGAAATTGATAAGGCCTTCTCCATCCTCCCTGTGGCGAGGTGATGCATCCAGAAGTTGAAAGAATACTTTTCTGAACTCTACCTTGGCAGTCTCAATCTCTTGTAGCTGATCAGATAATGGAAGCTTCATTTGCTGAGTGCTGGAGCCGTCCATGAAACTCCCATAACAAGAACCACTGATTTGTTCTAACTTGTGGGCAGTCGCTTCAGCACACATTAAGAGATCATGCAATTCCTTAAGCTCCGTGTGTTGGGTGAGAACATCCATGAGAAAAGCTCTAAAAAAAATAAGCTCTTCATGAACACTTTCAATCAGATCCAGAATTTCAGCTTTCAAAGCTGTTTTCTGCTTTAGTAGAATCATCAAGCTTTCATCAGCATTGATAAGCTTGAAAGCAATCATCAAAAACTGTAGAACAAGATTGGCCTTTCTACTTTTGTTGCCATCCACAGACTCCTCATAAATTAAGCCAATAGAAGATTCAGCTTCAATTGCAAGTGTCCCAAATCTTGTCGATGAATCATTCTGCTTCATGCATTCAATGCTCTGAACTGGAGAATCAACAAGATATGTCACGAGGAGCAACCACCCATAGTAATACTTTTTAACCTCATTTGCAACAGTAAACGTCAAATAACTTTCATCATTCAGTTGCACATTGCCAAGAATATATTCATGAAATCCCATTAACACCTCATCCACCGTTGGGATATGCGAAGACTGTGTCTTTGAGGATTTTAGTATGCTGAAATAAGAATCAATGACATCAAATTCAATAGGAAGAAAATTCAGAAGATTTATTGTAGGATGATCCAGTGTCGATGATGTAGAAATGTTGGGACACATCTGTCTAATCACTGCCTTAATAAACTTGAATTTAAGAAGCAATTTAAAATGCAAGTGATTAATTTCCCTGGCCGTGTCCTCCTGCTTTGAATCGTCAGAAAGAGATTTGATGACTGACCATGCTTGGTTAGTCACGGACTGAATAAGGGTCAAAAAGTCAGTTATGTTAGTTTGCTCTTTGCACTGTTCTGATGAATCCATGAGAAAAGTTCCCAAGAGTATCAGCATTTCTCGAACACTGTTAATCAGATATTTCAGAGGAGCCATTATGATGGCTTGATACTTTAGTAGCTGAATCAGATCGATTTCTACCTTGACATGATCACACATCAGTTGCAAAAGAAAAAGCTCATGGTGTATTTCAGTGTTCTTCATGCCGTCCTCATCATACCAGGAGGTGTAGATCGCAATTGCTGCCTCAATGATCAGAGCTTCCATATATGATTGAAGAGAACTGAATTTTTCAAATAGAGTACGTCTAAATGCTATGTCAAAAAGAAATCTAGAAAAGAAAGAAAGTCTTTGTTGGAGCCAAGGAATTTGATTATCGAAGGTAGTTTTCATTCTGAGATCACTACTTAGCAGGTCTTCCAGATCTTCTTCAAGAGCATTAACTAAATAATACATAGATTTGGCATCCATTGGAATCTTTGATCGTGATGCCTTTGACTCTATCAAGAGGTTCAGATAAATCTGTCTCAGTTCAGGCCTAAAAGGCCATATCCTTTCCAGCAGTTTAGAGAACTCACTGTCCAGCACATGCAAATGGTAGTCATCCTCCATCTTGTAGGCCAAATTTACGAAACATAGGTATACTGCAGTATAAGCTACATCTTCTGCATAGGTAAACAGATCCTTTAAACTCTCATGCTCAATGCACCGATTTGCAGTTAATCTCAACAAGAGACCTAGGTACGATAGCTTCTTTATAACCACAGGTGCGGGATAGGTGTCACGATGCTTTGGATCATGCGTTAACATAAGATCAAAACAATCAAGCAAAGCTACAACAGACTCCACCATCTCCATAGTAATTAGGCTAGATGATCTTGATGGCTTTGAAGTTTTGACTCGCTCAGCAATATTCTCCAGTCGAATTATCTTCACCATCTTCAATAGCATTCCAATGGTCTCACTTTTCTTCTCTTGATCATTCATGTAAGAACTTTTCTCAGAAAAGACACCAAGAGCTTCCGTAAATAGTTCCCTTAATTGTGTAGATATCCCATTCTCAGTGTGAGCGTTCTCCAGGAATACGAGATATACAGCAACATAGTGTAGTTTATCCACAGCATAGTCCAACTGATTTTTCATCAAACTATCAAAATGCTCATCCTTCACAGAATGTATGGCACTTATCACACAGAAACACTCCTTGGCCATCTGCTTTCCTAATAAATCCTGCAAGTGAAAAATGCAATATCTTCAGATATCTTGACATGAACATATTTCGTGCATCTGCAGATAGATGACAGTCTTTGCTTCAGAAAGAACTACTGTTTTTTTAAATCTTTTATTCGGTACCCAATGACCAGAAACAACCTCTCTACCCCTCAAAGGTACGCGTAACATCTATGTATATATCATACTTGTGGGATGACATTGGATCAGTCCTACTATTAATCCATCTCACTACCCAATCTGGTGGTTCTCTTTTGGTCCTTCATTAAATTAAATGAAAAAAAGAGCTAAGTGTGTCTTAACATTCAGATATGTATTCAAATTCACACATCAAATATTAATTCCGATTTATACCATCTTTTTGGTTGTGTTTGGTATGGAGGAAAACATATCGAACAAGGAAAATATTCAATTTTCCCATGTTCAGGTCAAATTTTTCGGAAAACAAGTTTCTTAAAAATAAGGAAAATGACTTCCGCGGTGGAATTAGGAAAAACAGATTTCATAAATGACAATCCAGTCTCCACCTTCTATAATATTTGTCTATATTATATCTTTTTCTTATAAACCAAATGCAAATAAAATTAAACAACAAACCCTTATTAAACACACAATTAATCATAATAAAAACAAGTAAAACTTACTTGAAACCCCAACGCCAAACACCTTTGCGCAGTGATTCAAGTCCTCAACAGTATTTCACTTATCGAGGTCAATTTATAGAGAAAAATCCAAAAATAATTGCTTTCAATTTGTAGAGAAAAAAGTTGACCTTTCAGTTCATAAGAAGAAGACAGAGGAAGAAAGTAGATGGTTTTTCTCATTTTTCATTGGGATGTGAAGGTACATTGACTAATTGATTAGTATTATCTCATTTCCTCTAATAATGGTCCTTTGTTAATTTTTAATTGCACTTGTTTCCATGTGACAGAACAAAAGTTGCTGTAAGGTAGCATAAACAATGACTATAAGACAAGACTGAATAATGGAATAATTTATTTCCTTTCATAATGGAAAAGTGTACATGAGACATTACAATAATGTAAACAAAGGTAGAATTAATTGTACAGAGTTATAATCAATGTTAACCTTTAACATCAAACCAACTTAACAGTCTCAATAGTCTCCTCGATCATATCCCTATAGCATCAAGAAGACGTGAATGTTCTGGCACAGAAACCAATGTTCTGAAGATCACTAGATACATGTGGAAGGGTAACAACTCTTTCATCAACAATTTCTCTAATAGAATGACAGTTTGATTCTTTCATGATAAACTGGATTTGTAGCAATCTGAATGACGCTTGTGTTGTCAGTGTGAAAAGGAGTAGGACTAAATTGAGGAGATTCAATTACTGTCAATAAACCACGAAGCCAAATAATCTTGGAGCAAGCTGCAGATATTGCTCGATATTTAGACTCAGTTGAGGATTTTGAAACACGATCTTGCTTCTTGCTCTTTCAAAGATATCAAGGAATATCCAAGAAACATGCACCAACCTGTGACAGAGCGATAAGTATCGTGACAAACAACTCAATTAGAATCACTAAATGCATTAAGCTGAATAAGAGAAACACTAGGAAAGAATAATCCAGAAGTAGATGTTCCTAAGAGATATCGAATGATTTCGACGAACTACCACCAAATGTAGATGACGAGGAGCCTACATGAATTAGCTTCCTTGTTGAACTGCAAAAAAGATATTAGGTCGAGTAATAGTAAGATAATTTAGGCTCTCAACTAATTGTCGATACAAAGTTGGATAAGGAAGAAGATCTCCTTAGTCACGATGATACTTCACATTCAATTCCAATTGAGTATCTATGGAAGAATATTCTTGAAGATCAACCAAAGCAATCAAGTCCGGACTATATTTGTGCTGGTTTAAGAATGCACCTAAAGAATCAGCGGCGCCGGACGACGCCTAGTAGCATTTTATGGGCCAAAGAACAAGAAACAAGCAATTCCGACAGTTTTTCGTGACTATTAGCCCACAAAATCTAGGGCTGCCGAGGGCTCGAGCTTAATTTTTCTGAAATATTACACCAACCTGTCCGTAACGAGCCCACCAAAAGTCCCAAGAGGATCGGCAACGCCATATAACACTTGATAACATTTTATGGGCCAAGAAAAAGGAAACATGCGATTTCAACAGTTTTTCGTGGATTTTAGCCTACGGAATCTGGGGCTGCCGGGGGGCTCAGGCCCAATTTTCTTGAAAAATTATACCAACTCATCCGTAAGAACCTGCCAAGAGTTCCCATAGGTCGGATGACGCCTGGTAGTATTTCATGGGGCAACGAACAGGAAATAGGTGATGTCGGTAGTTTTTTGTAGGTGTTAGCCTACAGAATTTGGGGCTGCCAAGGGCTCAGGCCCAATTTTCTTGAAAAGTTACCCCAACCATCCGTAACGAGACTGCCAAGAGTTCCAATAGGCCCGGCGGTGCCGGATGATGCCTGCTAACATTTTATGGGTCAAGGAATAGGAAACAGGCGATTTCGGTAGGTTTTCGTGGCTGTTAGCTCACGAAATCTAGGGCTGTCAAGGTCATGGGCCCAATTTTTCAAAAAAATTAAACCAACCCGTCTGTAATGAGCCCGCCAAGAGTTCTAGTAGGTCCGGCAACACCGGACGACCCCTAGTAGCATTTTATGGGCCAAGGAATAGGAAACAGGCGATTTCAATAATGTTTCGTGGATGTTAGCCCATATAATCTGGGGCTGCTAGGGGCTCGGGCCCAATTTTCTCAAAAATTTATACCAACCCGTCTATAATGAGCCCTCCAAGAGTCCAAGTAGGCCCGACGGCGACAAACAATGCCTAGTAAAATTTTATAGGTCGAGGAATAGGAAACAAACGATTTCAACAGTTGTTTGTGGGTGTTAGCCCACAAAATCTGGGGCTGCCAGGGGTTCGGGCCCAATTTTCTCAAAAAATTACATCAACCTGTCCGTAACGAACTCGCCAAGAGTCCCAATAGGTTCGGCGGTGTTGGGCGATGCCTGGTAGCATTTTATGGGCCAAGGAACAAGAAACAAACAATTTTGATAGTTTTTCGTGGGTGTTAGCCCAAGGAATCTAGGGATGTCGGGGGCTCGGGCCTAATTTTCTCAAAAAACTACACCAACCCATTTGTATTGAGCCCACCAAGAGTCCAAGTAGGCCCGACAATGCCTGGTAGAATTTTATGGGCCAAGAAAAAGGAAACAATCAATTTTAGTAATTTTTCGTGGGTGTTAGTCCACAGAATCTAGGGTTGTCGGGGGCTCAAACCCAATTATCCAAATACACTAATCTGTCCGTAACGATAACACCAAGAGTCCTAGTAGGCCCGACGGTGCTGGATGATGCGTGGTAGCATTTATGGGTCAAGAAATAGGAAATAAATGATTTTTCAATAGTTTTCGTGGGTGTTAGCCCACGAAATCCGGGGCTACCGGGGGCTCAAACCCAACTTTTCCAAAAAATTACACCAACCCATCCGTAACGAGCTTGCCAAGAGTCCTAGTAAGCCCGGCAGAGCCAGACGATGCCAGGTAGCATTTTATGAACCAAGGAACAAAAATAAGCGATTTCGGTAGTTTTTTGTGTATGTTAGCCCATGGAATCAGGGACTGGCGGGGGCTCGTGACAAATTTTCTTAAAAAATCACATCAACACATCTGTAATGAGTCCGTCAAGAGTCCCAGTAGGCTCGGCGGTGCCGGACGATGCTTGGTAGCATTTTATAGCCAAGGAACAAGAAATAGGCAATTTTAGAAGTTTTTTATGGTTATTAGCCCACAGAATCTGGGGCTTTCGAGGTCACAGACGTAATTTTCCCAATAAATTACACCAAACCATCCTTAATGAGCATTTTATGGGCCAAGAAATAGGAAACGAGCAATTTGGGCCCTTTTTCGTGGGTGTTAGGCCACAATTCCTGCGGTTGCCCGGGGCGCGAGGCCAACTTTCCCAAAACATTATACCGACGGGTCTGTAACAATCCCGACAAGAGGCCCAGGTGGACCGGTGACATTGGAGATCGTTTGGTAGGATTTTATGGGCCAAAGAAAAGGAAATAGGCAATTTGGACACTTTTTTTGGGTGTTAGCCCACGGTTCCTAATGTTGCCCGGGGCACGGGGCACGGGGCTAACTTTCCCAAAAATTATACTGAGGGGTCCGTAACAAGCACGGAAAGAGGCTCAGGTGGTTCGACGACATTGGAGATCGCTTGGTAGGACTTTATGGGCGAAGGAACAGGAAACAAGTGATTTGGGCCCTTTTTTGTGGGTGTTAGCCCATGGTTCCCTGTGCTGCTCGGGGCTTAGAGCCATCTTTTCTGAAAAATTATACCAGGGGATTCGTAACGAGCCCGACAAGAGGCTCATGTGGCCTAACAATATTAGAGATCGCCTGGTAGGAATTTATAGGCCAAGGAATAGTAAACACGAAATTTGGGCCATTTTTCGTGGGTATTAGCCCACGGTTGCTGGCGCTGTCCGGGGCTCAGGGCCATCTTTCCCAAATAATTATACTCAGGGGTCCATAATGACCCGATAAGAGGCCCAGGTGGCCCAGCGACATTAGAGATCGCCTGGTAGGATTTTATGGGCCAAGGAACAGGCAACAAGCGATTTAGACCTTTTTTTGTAAGTGTTAGCCCACGATTCCTAGCGCTGCCCAGGGCTCAGGGCTAACTTTTCAAAAAAAATATATCGAGGGGTGCATAACAATCCTGGCAATAGGACTAGGTGGCCCAACGACATTAGAGATCGCTTGGTAAGATTTTATGGGCCAATGAACAGGAAACAAGAATTTTGGGCCTTTTTGCATGGGTGTTAGCCTATGGTTCTTGGCGCTGCCAGGGGATCGGAGCCAGCATACCCAAAATATTATACTGAGGCATCCGTAATGAGCCCGACAAAAGGCCTAGGTGGCCTGACGACATATGAGATCGCCTGGTAGGATTTTATGGGCCAAGGAAAAGGAAACAAACGATTTGAGCCCTTTTTTGTGGGTGTTAGCCTATGGTTCCTGGCGCTGACCGAGACTCGGGGCCAGATTTCCCAAAATATTATACTGAAGGGTCCGTAACGAGCTTGGAAAGAGGCCCAGGTGGCCCGGCGACAATGGAGATTGTCTGGTAGGATATTATGGGCCAAGGAACAGGAAACAGGAAATTTGAGCCCTTTATCGTGGGTGTTAGCCCACGGTTCCTAGAGCTGCCCGAGGCTCGGGGACAACATTCTCGAAAAATTATACCGAGGGGTCCGTAAAGACCCCAACAAGAGGCCAGGTGGCCCAGATGCATTGTAGATCGCCTGATAGGATTTTATGGGCCAAGGAAAAGGAAATAGGCGATTTGGGCTCTTTTTCGTGGATGTTAGCCAACGGTTCCTGGTGCTGCCCGGGGCTCGGAGCCAACTTTCTCGAAAAATTATACCAAAGGGACCGTAACTAGTGTGGTAAGAGGCCCATGTAGCCTAGCGGTATTGGAGATCACATAGTAGGATTTTATAGGCCAATGAACAGAAAACAGGCGATTTAGACTCTTTTTTGTAGGTGTTAGCCCACGATTCCTGCCGCTGCCCGGGGCTAACTTTCCAAAATTATTATACCGAGGGGTCCGTAATGATCCCGGCAAGAGGTCCAGGTGGACCGAAGACATTGGAGATCGCTTGGTAGGATTTTAAGGGCCAACGAAAAGGAAATAGACAATTGGGCATTTTTTTGTGGATGTTAGCCCACAATTCCTAACGCTGCCGGGGGAAAACTTTCCCCAAACATTATATCGAGGGGTCCGTAACGAACCCGACAAGAGGCTCAGGTAGTTCGGCGGCATTGGAGATCGCCTAGTAGGACTTTATGGGAGAAGGAACAGGAAATAGGCGATTTGAGTCTTTTTTACTGGGTATTAGCCCACGATTCCTGGCGTTGCCCAGGGCTCAGGGTCATCTTTCCCAAAAAATTATACCGGGGGGTCCGTAATGAGCCCGGAAAGAGGCCCATATGGCTTGACGGCATTGGGGATCGCCTGGTAGGAATTTATGGGCCAAGGAACAGGAAATAGGCGATTTGAGCCCTTTTTCGTGGGTGTTAGCCCACGGTTGCTGGCGCTGTCCAGGGCTCAGGGCCAAATTTTCCAAAAGAATTATACTCAGGGGTCCATAATGAGTCCGACAAGAGGCCTAGGTGGCCCGACGACATTGGAGATCACCTGGTAGGATTTTATGGGCCAAGGAACAGGCAACAAGTGATTTAGACCCTTTTTCGTAGGTGTTAGCCCACGATTTCTGGCACTTCCCGCGGATCGGGGCTAACGTTTCCAAAAAATTATATCGAGGGATGTGTAAGGATCTTGACAAGAGGCTCAGGTGGCCCGGCGACATTAGAGATCGCCTGGTAGGATTTTATGGGCCAAGGAACAGGAAACAAGCAATTTGGGCCCTTTTCCGTGGGTGTTAGCCTTCGGTTCCTGGTGCTACCAGGGGCTCGGGGCCAGCATTCCCGAAAAATTATACTGAGGCGTCTGTAACGAGCCCAGAAAAGTCCTAGGTAGCCCGACGACATAGGATATCGCCTGGTAGGATTTTATGGGCAAAGGAACAAGAAATAGGCGATTTGGGCCCTTTTTCGTAGGTGTTAGCCCATGGTTCCTGCTGCTTCCCGGGTCTCGGGGTCAACTTTACCAAAAATTTATACCTAGGGGTCCGTAATGATCCCGAAAAGAGTTCCAGGTGCCCCTATGGCATTAGAGATCGCCTAATAGGATTATATAGGCCAAGGAAAAGAAAACATACGATTTGAGCCCTTTTTCGTGGATGTTAGCCTATGGTTCCTGGTGCTTCCCGGGTCTCGGAGCCAACTTTCCCAAAATATTATATCAAGGGGTCCGTAATGAGCCTGGCAATAGGCCCAGGTGGCCCGACGACATTGGAGATTGCCTTGTAGGATTTTATGGGCCGAGGAATAGGAAACAAACGATTTAGGCCCTTTTTCGTGGGTGTTAGCTCCTGATTCCTGGCGATGCCCGGGGCTCGGGGCAAAGTTTCCTGAAAAATTATATCGGGGGGTTCGTAACAAGCTGGCAAGAGGCTCAGATGGCTCGGCGACATTGGAGGTTTTATTGGCCAAGGAACAGGAAACAAGCGATTTGGGCCCTTTTTCGTGGGTGTTAGCCCACGGTTCCGGGCGCTGCTTGGGGCTCAGGGCCAACTTTCCCAAAAAATTATATCAAGGGGTCTGTAACGAGCCCAACAAGAGGCCCAGGTGGCCCGGCGACATTGGAGAACGCCTACTAGGATTTTATGGGCCATCTAGGTCTATCGAGGGCTCGATCCCAATTTTACCGAAAATTACACCAACCCATCCGTAATGAGCCCTACAAGAGTCGCAATAGTCCTGGTTGCATTGAACGATGCTTGGTAGCATTTTGTGGGCCAAGGAAAAGAAACAGATAATTTTTTTTGTGGGTATTAGCCCATGGAATCTGTGGCTCTCGAGGGCTTGGGCCTAATTTTTAAAAAACATTACACCAACCTATCTATAACGAGCCTTCCAAGAGTCTAGAAGGTTTGGCACCACCGGACGACACCTGATAGCATTTTATAGGCCAAGGAATAGGACACACTATTTTGACAGTTTTTTGTAGGTGTTAGCCCATGAAATTTGGGGTTGCCGAAGGCTCAGGCCTAATTTTCCCCAAAAATTGCACCTACTCCTCCATACAAGCCCACCAAGAGTCCAAGTAGAACGTTGCCTGGTAGCATTTTATAGGCCAAGGAATAGAAAAAAGATAATTTCAGTAGTTTTTAGTGAGTCTTAGCCCATGGAATCTGGGGCTGTCGAAGCTCGGGCCTAATTTTCCCAAAAAATTACACCAAACCGTCTATAACAAGCCTGCCAAAAGTCCAGTAGGCCCAGTGGTGTTGAATGACGTCTAGCAGAATTTTATGGGCCAAAGAATAGGGAACAAACGATTTTGATAATTTTTTGTGGTATTAGCCCATGGAAACTAGGGCTGCTAGGGGCTCGGGCCCAATTTTCCCTAAAAATTACACCAACCCGTTCGTAACGAGCCCGCCAAAAGTCCCAGTAGGCATGACAACACCGGACGAAGCCTGGTAGCATTTTATGGGCTAAGGAACAAGAAACAGACGATTTTGATAGTTTTCGTGAGTGTTAGCCCAAGGAATCTGGGGTTGGCAGGGGCTCAACCCCAATTTTCCCAAAAAATTACACAAAACCGTCTGTTAAAAGTCTGCCAAGAGTCCCTATAGGATCGTGGCGTAGGATGACGCCTAATAACATTTTATGGGTCAAGGAATAGAAAACCGGTGATTTCGAGAGTTTTTCATAGGTGTTAGTCCATGATGAATTAGCATGAAGAAGAGATGCATAATTGATTCTTAGAAGACGTCTCTCCCACTGCTTAAGGCTAGGGAGAGGAGGGCATAGCCATGTCAGTACTTAAAACTCCATGTTGCCAGAAGAAGAGAGCAACCTGGGGTTTATGTTTTTTTAATTGAGTTGGAGTATTAAATAGGTGCTTATGCCAAGCCTCAATCTTACTAGTTGTATAAGTACAAGAAAAAGATAGAACATGAGGAATGGAAAAGCATATTGGAAATAATCTTTCAACTTTAGGCCTCTTTGCGATTATCGTCCTCGACACCAGATCTTGCACAGGGTAATCATTACGAGAAAAATTCACATCAAAATTGTTATCTACCAATTGACTAACAGAAATAAGACTAATGTACAACTTTGGTGATACAAATACATTCTTGAAAATTTTAGTAATATTCCCAACCTTGGTAATTGGTAAATTACTACCATTTGCAATCTAGATTTGTGATGGACCATGATACTCACGAATATTTTTTAGCATACTCATTGAGTTGCTCATATGACTAGAAACGTCAGAATCAACAAGCCAAAAAATAGATGTAATATCGTTACATTGTTGTCTCAAAGCTGAAAGGGCTGACACAATCATTTGTTATACCATTTCTATGGTAAGAACTTGTTTAGCCGCTCCAGTTGAGTATGAGTTATCAGAAGTTGAGCCATTGGACGTATTCTTTCCAGCAGTTTAGAGAACTCACAGTCCAGCACATGCGACTGTAAGCCAAATCTAATTTTGATTAACTTTATAAAATACCCAAAAAATGAGATGGTATAATTTTTGAAAAACAACTGTCCCATTGACACCCCTAAAAGAGTTCAAGAATTCCAACACTTAGCTATAGATGAAGGAATTGAATTTGCTTAAAACAAAGGCAGAATGGTAGAGAGTATATGGTAGAGAGTATAATCAATGTTAAGCATCATACAGAATGGATCAAAAACTTCAAGACTTCAAGAAGCCGCGAATGTTCTATCACAGAAACCAATGAATTCGCAATAATGGCACCACTAGAAGCAACTGCAGGTACTCCAATGCCAGGACAAGTAGTGTCTCCACAGCACATGAGTTGTGGAATTGGTGTTGAGTATCCAAGAAATGTACCTTTAACTGCAGACGATAACTCAGTTGGTTTAGAATGATTGTGATCTTATTATAAACGCATAATACATAAACAAACACCCAAACTTGGCCTCAGTTGGCAAGTAAACATACTCGTCTCCACTTAGTCAGTTGAACACTCCATCTTAGAAAATGATCATCGACATAGTAGTGTAAATTAGGCCACACATCCTTCTTTGTGATTTTAATACAAGCCTGTTACCATATCGAAAAATAAATACAGGTAACTGAAATAAGTACAATAGCAACAGATAAGCATGTTCTGGTGTAGACGAAAAATGAATGAGCAAAAAATGTACTCGAAAGTAGAATACCAGCCAAGATCAAAGAGATGATCTTGTAGCCCAATCTGGAGGTTGTATGGTGACTGTGAACACGTCATTTGCCATGTCTTCGTGTTGCACTCTTTGAATTTCCAAAGCCGAATTGGCAACACACCAGCCACACCTATTTACTTCAATGCTTTTTATCGATATAGCTTCACCAAAATGAGAAGGGATTTCCTCAAGCCGCTCACACTTGGTTAAACTCAAAATTTCAAGCTCAGG
>JBCEWC010014456.1:0-14360 GCA_038996855.1 Solanum aculeatissimum
TATGGAATGAGTTTTTATTATTTGATTGTTAACACGTTTTTAGTTTTGAGATTGTATGTTTTTAACGCATTTGTGTGCGTTTTTTTTTATGTTTCAATTTATAACAGGGAGATATGTAGATTTTCAAATGGAAGGAAATTATCTATGATTCACGGACACTTTATAATGGTCTGGTTGATGCAATTGCTTTACAATTGTGTGTTGATACTAGTCTTGATGAATTAGAGATTAAATACATTATTAGTGATAGATGTCCGCCAATGTACATACGAAATGATGTTGGTGTCCGAGTGTATTTGGATCAAAGGAAAATTGTTGTTGATTTCTTCATTAAGCATCCCTTGTGCATAACTTTGAGAGGCGTTGATGCAGCTGCAAATTTTGAGTGTGGAGTAATTGTGCAACATACTGATGTTCCGGAAGAAGCAGTTCGTAATGTCTCAGAAATGTGTTTGAATAACTCAATCCGTTTAATTGGTATGGATTCTGTTGAAAATGATACTTCTGATTGTGAAGATATTACAGTGATAAACGATGCAAAAAATTTGGACGTTGAGTTGAAACAAGTGTACAAGAACAAAAACATACTTGTTGAGGTCATGAGGCAATATGAAATAGTTCATCGATTTAGTTTCAGGGTGGTTCGATCAAGTTCATCGTGGTAAAAATTTATCTTTTATTTTTGAAATTTGTTCGATTTATTTTTTGTACGTATACATTGTGTTGTAGACTTAAAAATGGTTGGTATATAATTTCGTTACTATTTTTAAATTTAACATGGGTATGATATGTAATACATATCATATATATGTTTGGTATGTATTTTGTGTCACATCTTATACAGAAATTATATGTAAGTTATACCAATTGAAAATTGGAACTGCATTAATTTATTATTTGTTTATTTTTTGTTTGTGTTTGACAGTTATTACCTTGTTTGTCATTCAAAAAGTGTTCCTGGATAATGAATGCATCGTATTTGAATGGGTCTGGACTTTTCAAGATAAGGAAATTTTGTGGAAAGCACACTTATTCAGTGAGAGAAAGAGCTTATGCAAGACGTCAAAGGATATCAGACGTTGTAGCTATTCTTATACTTGATAAGTTTGTTGACCCAAAGACTGTATATACACCACGAGATATTGTGGTGGACATGTTGAAGTTTCATGGTGTTAAGATAACATATATGCAAGCATGGAGGGCGAAGGATAAGTCAATTAAGATGATACGAGGGGACCCAGCTAAATCATATGGAAGAATTCTAGGATATTTGTATGTTTTGGAGAACTACTACCCAGGTTCTGTTGTTGGCTTGGAAATAACATAAGAGAATAAATTTTTGTATGCATTTGTTGCGCTGGAAGCATCTATTAGGGCGTGGGAGTATTGCAGACCGGTAGTAGTTGTAGATGGTGCAGCATTGAAATGTACCCATGGTGGAACCATGTTGATTGCTAGCACATTGGATGCGGGTGGTATGATTTATATATTTTGAATTTTAAATTTTAAATTTTTAAAATTCTTCATCTTGGTCTTCTGGTAACGTTAATTGACTCTGTATATTTTTTATATTGTAACAGGTCATATACTATCACTTGCCTATTCTATTGTAGACTTCGAGAATGACGCATCATGGATATGATTTTTTGAGAAGTTCAGAGAAGCATTTGGAGAAAGGCAGGATATGTGTGTTTGTATCTGATCGCAATGAGAGTATATGGAAAGGTACTTCGAGAGTATATCCCAATCAAGATCATTATGCGTGCATTTGGCATTTATGGTGTAATGTTGTAAAAAAAATTCATAAAAATCTTGAAGAATTACGGAAACTATTTTTTGCAATGGCAAAAGCATACACCATACAGGAGTTTGAGGAATTGATGGGTAGAGTTGATACCATTGATATGAGGATTTGAGGTTACTTATTTGGAATTGGGTACCACAAATGATTGAGGGTTCACTCTACCGTTAAACGGACTTGGACTATGACTTCAAACATAGCAGAATCAATTAACAACGTCAATCGGTTGGCAAGGAGGCTTCCAGTGGTATCGTTGCTTGATTTTATGCGGATAACAATTCAAACATGGATTGCAAAGCGAAATGATGAAGCTGACAAAACAACGACTGATCTGACAAAAAATACAATGCCAAACTTGAAGAGAGTGCTGAATTGTCTAACAGCATGGCGGGATTGTATCTTTTTTTTATATTAAAACTGTTTATGTTTTTTCATTAGAATGTTGGCTTGATCTGTTTAATTTTTTTAACATTTGCAGGTAATACCATCAACACAATTCTTGCATACGGTGACTGATGGTCCAAAGCGATACATAGTGTGTTTAATGAATAGAAAATGTAGTTGTGGTCGATTTCAACTTGATGAAATACCTTGTGGGCATGTCATGGCCGTTCTAAGGTATAAAAGTTTACATGGTGAGGATTATTGCTCCGCATACTATAGCAATAGGAATTTTCGAGACTCGTATGCAATTCCTGTTGAGCCTCTTCCGTGCGAGAGTACATGGGAAATACCAAAGTACGTTATGGATCCAAAGGTGTTATCGCCAGATTATAAGAGACCACCTAGACAACCAGCTTATGAACGACGTAAGTCGTTCTTTGAAGAAAAATTCAAGAGGGCTAAAGTGACTTGCAGTAGGTGTAAGCGAGAAGGTCATAATAGAAAGTCGTGCTCAAAGTATCCCTCTTCGTAAAAGTAATTTTTATTTTTTGGTTTGAATTACTTCTGTTTTTTTTATGTTGGTTTATCGCGAAGAGACGTTTGTTTTTTATAAATTTGAATAAAAATTTATTTAAATGTCACATCAAGAATGTATGCATTTGATTTATAAATGGTTTGTAATATATTGTTGCCTTGGTGTGATTGAGGTATATATTTCATATAATTTGCAAACTAACTGGTAGACCTTATGTCTATAAACAACAACATGGATACCCTCAAAATAGACATCATTTTCATATACATTAAAATCAAACCACACATGCATGGTTCTATACCAAAAATACACTACTGTATATACCATTTTCATATTAATTCTATGCAGCACAATCTCTACAATTTATTACAATTTTGACGAAAATGCACATCCAAAATTGTATATCGATCACATATCATTTGAATATTCATTTACATGCACATTTGCATATAAAGTCACATTTTAAGAGGAAAGAGCACAATGACGTAAAAACACACACTTTGATACCAACTGGATACCCAATCTATATTACACTCATATAATTAAGTCAACACGTCACACTACTTTTCCTGCACCCCTTTTTGATTTATATTCTGGTCCCAATTATATATAAAAATCACATATCATAACGATACTCATTATAAATCATTTTTATAGCAAAATGAATGCATCAAAACTAAATTACAAGTCGTTATAAAAACTTTTAATATGCAAATGGTATAAGCCTAAAAAGCATTTTGAATGGGCAAAAACTGAAAAACACAGATGTTAATGAGTTGTGTTTTATATGATCAACATCATAAAAAATATACTATAAATTTGTTGTACTGCTTTTTTTGTCCAAGACAGATATAAAAAAAACAAAATATAAACCTACGATAACTGATCAGATGATTGTCCATAAAAATTCACCAAGTGAGAATAGCCCAAAAGATGATGCTTTCAGATAGCGTTGCAACTATTGTTCCTTTGACATTGGAGTAACTTATCTGAAAGTACCTGGTGCATGTTCTCTTAATCTATGCGGTCCCCCGAGCTTCCTGGCAAGACTTCCCGTCACCTCACTCTCACTGATTGCGCCATCATTGTGCTTATGTTTTCCAAATTGCCATAAAAGTGTTCCAATCCTTCGACGATAATAACTTGCATCAAAATCATCAGCCGAGATTTCAAAGACACCATTGGTAATAAACTCCGCAACAACACATGCGTAAAGGCCACAGTCACTGTCATGAAATAATATGTTTATCGTAAAAAATAGAAATAAATATAAAAAATGTCAACAGAGTTGTGGAAACTTACTTTGAAGCAGGATCTTGTTGGGGTGTGTTTGGCACTAGCTCAAAACACAACGGATCAGTTTGAGACTTGTCAATGTAGGCTGCTTCAATACTTGAACAAATGTCCAATCTTTTATCGAAAAAGCCAGTGCTAACTAGGAATAATGGAATCATCACTGCAAGCTTTGAAACAACGTCGTTGACTCTCTTGGTGTGCAAAGCTTCTCCCAAAAGTGAATCGTATACGTATAAGCATTTGTGCTTGATACAAAATACAACTAGAATCTAGTGAAATGCGTCACCAACATTGACAGGAATTATGACATTGTCAACTGTGTCCCATGCGATGTTAGCAAGCAGGTTGTATCCCAAAATGCATTGACCAACCATGTGTTCTGGAGAGATTGGTCTCATGTCATAATTTGAATCTTTCCACTGTTTCTCGATGTTGATGATCCATGGGGTGAAAAAGCTATCCATTGTTGTGTATGATGATTTTGTGTTTGGAGATTATTTGACTTTTTTCGGAGATAGTACATTATAACATCTATATGCTGATTTGAGTCCAAAAAGAATACATATCAATAGCAAAAATGTATATCAAAACTCAATCCAAAAAATTTTAAAAAAGTATGGTATGAAAATAAGTTCAAACTGTATATGAACTAGGTATATTTTTTAAAGATAATTTAAAAAAAATCAGGTGATAGTACCATTTTTCGATAGAGTGAGATAATATATCAAACACAGACAAAAATGTCATTAGCCCGTATTCTTGGATACACAAGATCGATGTCACAATCTATGTCACATTTATACAAAAAATAAAATAAACATAATCATACTTGCCAAATTACATACCATTTGTATGTGTATTATATATACTATGCAAACTATAAATCAATATAAAAGCTAATGACATGATCATCCAAGTTATATATCAACCACATATCATATCAATATCCTTTATGAGGAAGGACACGTTGTCATAAACCACACAGTTAAATATCAAAAAAGAGGAAACCAAAAATATATATCAGTTTTATACAAATATAAACTATATTATATATATACTCAAGTGATACGATTGCATATATGTCGCTGCTGCATTTTTCATATACCTATATATCATGTGGATACTCATTCTACATCATATTTATACTAGAGTTGCTCAGGTATTAAAAAAATATACACCAAAAGACACAACTGCGCATGTGAAGAGCAAAATATATATTTATTGTATGTATATGATGAAAAGCATACCTGATCTTCCCATAGCCTTCCACTGTGGACAACTATGTAAAATCAGACCTTTTTGTTGACTCGTAGGATACCAAAATCCATTTCATATTCCATCTTGTTGTTTGCTACAGTGAAAGTAAATTTCCTGACAAGTGATTTGTGTATTTATAAGATAATATCAATTTAATCAAATAAGAATATGTCATGAAGGTTTAAGGCATCAATTATAAAATACCTACCTCCCGGGATGATGTGTTCTTGTAGACCCAATCCGTAAATTTGTTGATGAGATCGACATCTACTTTGAACTCGGACTGGTATTGAAATGGATGTTTTAGGCAAAAATAGACTGGACCATCTCTAACACTACTCTCAGATTCCGGCAATCCAACATATGGAGATGTGAAGAATTTATCGGGATTCCTTGTTCTTGATTGGATTTCAGGTGTTTCTGACTCATTGAGGATTGTGTCCAATGCTACAATCTGGGTGAATGTGATTTCAGAAAAGTCGTCTAGACTCGGTGATTTTGTAACACTAGAGACATGCTCGGCATTGTTGCACACGCCAAAATCTAATATGCACATAATTATTATTTGGGAAGATAAGTTAATGTATTATAATGGATAGAAACAAAGAAAACATAAGAAGATTGTACTCACTGTGATTTTGATCGTGCTGGTCCAGAATTTGCACATCTGCAGTTGTGTCTGCCTCAGTGTTGCTGAAAGGCAAAGGTTGTCCAAACAATGCACTTTCGTGATCTTGACACTGCAAAAATGACTAAATTGACAGAAAAATTATAGAACCTGAGACAATCTCTCATATCATTCTCAAAACTAATAAAGCAATAAAATTTATGAAAACAATAATGTATTGAATATTTTTGAAGTACTTACTTGGTGCACATTTGATTGTGCAGTTACATTATGCAAGCCTACACCAGCGATGTCATCTTCATTTGTGGTGAATATTGTTGATGGTTGTTCTGCAACACCCTTTGTAAGGGGTTGAATATTTGTGATATCCTAAGTATAGCAAAAATAATTAAACTAAATAGAAAATATATACGATGTATATAAAAAATAATGTTAAAAAAATTATTAGTTTACCTCATTTTGATAGCTTTCATATGATTGATTCATTGAATGTCTCAATTCATGCCGGAGGAACTGGATTGATTTGTCGATGTGCGCTTTCAAATCACTCGATTGATTGTCCACCTTTAAATAAACCACAAAAAATTATAATTTCAAATAATGTATTAATATTGATTAAAAATATTAAAGGGATTATCTGTAAGTTTTACAACTTTGTCCTGTACCACTTTCAACTCTTGACGAACCTGTAAAAAAACAAATGACATCAATAAGATTTATTTTTAAAAAATAATATTATGATGATGATAACATGAAATTTATAGTCCCTTGTGCAAGTTCGCTCTTAAGTTCAACATATTTCTCTGGTGAAATGTTCTCATTCGGTGATGGTGTCGTCTCGTTCTCATTGTTGTGATCAATCGGTGATTCCGCATAGAAACTCTGATCAGTGAGGTTTGACTCATCTTCTGTGAGAATCATATTATTGAATTTATACTGTATGTTTATTAAAACACACAAGTTAGACTTTTGCTGCATATTGAGAAAAAAATATGAGTGTATGAATGTGACATATAAGTAATATGTGTTATTTTTTTGTATCTATTTATGTATATTATATTTGCTATGGATGTGGTGTGCATCTGTGTTTTGATGTGTTTATGTCAATATATAAAAATGGTATATGAATGGTATATAATGTATATTGTGTATGAAAATAGTATTAGAACTATATATGCAGATTATATGTAGATTTTTTGTGATCATGCCAACAAAATATAATTGTGGAGGGGGAGGGGGGGTGTTAAAAAGATTAAGTTAGAATATTTACCTGACTACCATAGCTTCTGAACAACGATTGTTAAAAGTATTCGAATCGTATGGCTTCAGATGATATCGTCCAGTTCAATATACGCGGTCTGCGCGTATGAACATGCCTTGCCACCGATATATCAACCTTGTTACAACACTCATAGAACCAGATCTTGGCAGCCAGATAAAATCCACCAAAAAAAATGATGACGGATTGCTATTCAACCAGTGGCTACATGCTCGCAAAAAACTTTGAAAACAATCATCTCCCCATGGATAGTTTATATACTCCTGAGTCTCAACCAAGTCAACTTATTTCTTGTTAATATGAGACTTGTTTGACTCCGTACCAAACAAAAAAGAATGGACAAAATAAATGATTGCCATCTTAACAATGTCTTCTCCGTTTATTAATTCTTTATTCTTAAATGCTTTATAGAACTCTGACTTAGAAACTCTACGCTTCCCAGGAAAATACAACTGAAGCAACCTATTGGGAACTGATGGGTCTGACACAAACTCACTGTGGACACCACATTTGAGACCAATTATCGCGGCAAATTCTCTTATCCCGAATCGAAGTTCGGTGCCATTCATGTTAATGATAAACATGTCATCCCTATCATTTTGGGTTTCAACTAGTAAGAGGTTGCGGATTAGTTGTGGTTGAACCTTGATGAACGACATGTCATTGAAATACCCAAATGGAGTTGCTAAGAAATCTTTAAACTGGTCATCACTGAGCCGCTCCTTGATGTCATCAAACACACGCGTGTTGATGTAAGAAGCCCAATGTGAGTATGGCTTCCATGCCTAATACATGAAACACATTTTTTTTTATTTTGGATAAACTATAATTAAAATCCAATCCAAAGAAACAAAACAAAAACAAAAAAAATCATGATCGAGTATATGCATTATGTATATGTTTACAAATTTACATAATTTTGGGGTGGGATGGGGGATAGGGGGCGCACATATCAATTTCAAATCACAAACAAACAAAATAAAAATCACCACTCATGTGTGTGTTTTGGAGTGGTTTAGTGTATATAGATATAGTATGACAGTACCTTAACAAGGGGTTTCACTTTCCTCTGCTTTGAAGACTCTTCCCTTTACACATTCTTCAATTTTTTTAGATTGGGTTGCTCAACAAAATCAGAATCTGATTCTTTCACTAACTCGTAAGTGTTGTCTGACGATGATCCCATCTTGCCCTTCCTTACCTAGTGTGTGAAACACATGTTTATTACGTTTTGTAGGATAAAAAACTACAATCAAATTCTCAATCCAGGATAACTTACATATAATTTCTGTATAAAGATGTGACACAAAATACATACCAAACACATATATGATATGTATTACATACCATATTCATGTTAAAATTTAAAAACAGTAACAAAATTATATACCAATCATTTTTAAGTCTATACCACACTGTATACATACAAAAAATAAATCGAACAAATTTCGAAACCAAACAAGCGAAGCAAAAAAAAATCATGACTAAGTATATGATTTATATAAAATATTGATAAAATTTGCATAATCTTGGTGGGGGCAGTAGGTGGGGTGTGTGGGGACGGCACATACCAATTTTAAATCTAAAACAGTAAAAAAAATTGCATCTCATATGTATGTGCATAATGTTTTGAGTGTGTATATCTATAGTATGGCAGTGACATGAATACTTCTAACTAAAACAAGAATTGAACACAATGCATGAAGCATTTACTGAAATATGAAAATGAAGATAAGAAAATTTCAGTACCTTCACATGGGATTTTGCTTTTCTCTGCTTTGAAGGCTTGCCCCTTGACACATTCTTGGATTTTTTTGGATTGGGATGCTTAGAATCATCAAAATTTGATTCTTCCTCTAATTCATGTGACGATGAAGCCGTCTTGCCCTTTCTTGCCTATTATATGAAAAATCATAATCATGACTATCTATATGCATTATGTATATATTGATAAACTTGCATAATCTTAGTACCTTCATGGGGGGTTCACTTTTCTCTGTTTTGAAGACTCGCCCTTTGACACTTTCTTGGATTTTTTGGAATTAGATTGCTCAAAATCATCAGAATCTGGTTCTTCCTCTAACTCGTCTGACGATGCAGTCGTCTTGTCCTTTCTTGCCTAGTATATGAAACACATATTTATTACAATTGTTGGTATAAAAAAAGTACAATCAAATTCCCAGTTCAAGAAACAAACGTAAACATAAATCATGACTGTGTATATCTATTATGTATGTATTGATAAACTTGCATAATCTTGGTGGGGCAGGGAATGGATTGTGTAGGGTGAGGGTGTTGACACTCAATTTTTACCCTCCACGATACGAATTAAATATTGAACTTTTAATTTTTAAACAACTTTGAAGAATTAGCTTTCGAAATACGAAAATAATCTTTATGATTTAATTTTGTTATTCCTAATTATATTACATGCTTTATTTTATATATTTTGATTTCGAACATTGCATATTTAATTTTATGTCTCATTAAATTTTTCGCTAAACTCTCAATATGAATTTTGTTATTTTTAATTCACTCACCTTTAAAATTAATCAGCTTGTATTTAGGTCAATTATTTTTAAGTTGTCGATATTCAAAAGCTCTTCAATTAATTCGTATTAATTTCGTCTTGTGGTCAATTTAGTCAATCTATTCAAATTGATCACATTTTTAAATGGTCATGTTTACAATTCATTGGCTATTTCAGCCCCATTTTAAATCCAATATCCCAACCCCAATCCCTAATTCCCTTAGCCCACACGCCCCAACCCAATTCATTTCCCTCAATCCAGCCCATTCCCCTAACCATACCCGGCCCACTCCCTATTCCTTATCACACACATTACACACTCACACAACACACTCTCAACGCATCTCCCCTCAATGCTCTCTCCCATGTCTGTCGTCCCTCTCTCACTCGCACACAAAGACTCACTCTCCCTCATCCACACGCACACGCCCCTCAACTCTCTCCACAAATCCGCGCCTCCCTCGCACTCTCCCCTTCACGCGATTCTCTCCCATTTCTCGTCTCTCTCCCTCGCTCTCAACGTCTCCCTCAACGTTCAAAATCCAACAACCCGACAGCCTTCGTTCCCTCCCTGGGTCCCTCTCATCGCTGTCCCGCACCCAACGACCCTTTTTCATCCACTCCTTTTTGATTTCAAATTTTTGAATTTTGAAATCCGACCCCAAGTTCCGGAATTCCCTCTGTTTTCGTTCCCATTTTTACCCTAAAAGTTTCCTATATAATTCCCTCTTCTCCTCTGAAAAAAGGGTGCAACGGGTGGACAATTTTCAACCGCCTCCGACTCTCAAGAACTCTAAGAAAATCGTAGTCAATTTTGAGGTTCTCATCGGTTCAAAAACACTCAAGGCCGAAGCTTTGAGGCTAAAGCCGAAACTGTCGTGAACAAGAAGAGCTTCCATTCCGTGGTGTGAACATCGTAGGCTCGTTTGTCTCAGCTCGCTGCATAAAAAAAGGTAACATCTTAACCATTTCTTTCACTATCGTTCTCAAAAATATGTGCAGTTCATCTGAGATTCTTGGTATAAATATGCTTGGTTTTGGAACGTTTTATTGTTTCGAGCTACTGTGTGTTGAAGATGTTCATAATTTTATCGAATGTCCCTGTTTGCTATTGTTGTTGTGGGCTGTTCTGAATTTGGTTCACCTCTCGAACTATCCTGGCTCCGAGTTTTAAATAATACTTGTTTTGCTATGTTCAAAATGTTCCAGCATCTTAATAGATTGTGTTGTAGTCTGCGTCGGCGTGTCTTTTGCTTGTTCACATAATCTGAATTAGGTGTTTGGATTATCTGTTTGGCTTGCTCGTTTGCTGAAAATTGGTTCTTATCTCATCTTTTCTTTTGTTGAAACCTGCTAAAGTTGGTTGGCCATTTAGTTTTGAAACTGTTTTTTTCTCGCTCTATGTTGCACTCACCTCTTCGTCTGGTTTTCAATCCAATAACCTGTGAATCTGTGATGTCTCCTCTATTCTCTAATTAAATTTGTCATTTTAACTTGCAACCAGTCATTTTTCAAGGGCGTAGAGTCCCACAAGCTGTAAAGGTCTCATTTTAGTAAAGATTTCGACTTTCTGTGACTATTTCCTCTAGTTCTTGACCATTTGAAGTTCGAATGTTCGAATCTTAACAATGTTAGCTTGTATTTGTTGGTTTTGGCCCAAATCTGCTTCAAGTTTACTGTTATATTCAGAAGAATAAGTCACTGGTCTGTTTCATAAGCTTTAGCATAATGTTGTCTTCTTTCTCTTCGAATCTGATATATGTAAGTACTCATGTTTCATTTTAAATGTTCGTTACTTGTCTGTCCTCCCCGACTTTGTTTTGGCATGACATTGAGCCTCGCAGCTTTAACATCTCTGTTTCATTTTTAATTCGTGTTAAGTTTAGTTGTCTAGTTTTGTTTCATACATTGTTTCCATCGTTTCCTAACCTCATTTATCTTTGTTTTCTTTCATGTTTGCGTTTCTTTTGATTAGTAGTTTCTCTCTTTGCCTAATCTGCTATATGTGTTTGTCTTGGTTGTTTCTACTAAAGAATTATTTCATGATTACGTGAAAGTTTTCTTTATACAAGTAATATCATTGATTGGTCACTTCTTACGTGTATTCCTTCATCTTGTCACGGTTTGTGTTTATGTTACCATGTAATGGGTCACTTATATGATTTTATTTTATTTTTGTATGTAACTTCCATTTGAGTCCTTCGGGACGCAATTCTTGCATTCCCGGGTTATGAGTCGGGGAGGAGAAGTGCTACGGGTTGAAGAAGGCCAAAATGCAAGAAATATACCAAAATCAGCGAGATAGCCCGTTGATATACATTGGTATACACTAAATGTATACAGGAGCAGCGGGAATAAGGGCTAAAAGCCCACATAGCAGCAACAGTTTAATGGGCTAGGCAGGTCCAAACCCTTAGAATTAGGATAGGTGGCCGAAATTTGGGTCTGCCAAGCCAAAATTTTATTTTATTCATTTATATTCCCTATTTGTGTTATTTATTTGGTCTGTATTAATTCTCTAACAACTAACTTTAACTTAGTAATCTATTTTCTTGTTTAATCTAATTAAATTCCCAAATGACGAGCCATTCATGTTAATTGTCTTAAAATTTGTTATTTTCAAGAATTACTTTTTTTATCTCAAATTGATTAATTATTAATTTTTCTTAAAATAGTTGAGTTTTAAAGTTTCAAATCTTTCAAACTTTAACGTTTTTTTAGTATATCTCAATATATCAATCACTTGCTTTTTCTCTTTTTTCTTAAAATAGTAATATTGAATAAAATAAAAATGATCTCCTTTACTCAATTATTTTGGTAGAAAATATTTCTTTAAATTCTTTCAAATGACTTAGAATTTTAAAGACTCTATTTATTGTTGTTATTTTAAATTATTTGTCAAATTAGATATTTTCTCAAAATTTATAATCTTTAAATCAATTGTTTTTTAAACGGATTTTCATTTTAACAAGTTTTAAATATTTTAATTTATTTTCGAAAGTTAGTCAAATTTTCTTAATCGTCGGATAACCGCATGTTAACGGCCGTTTCAAGTGCTTAAAACCTTCTTGAAATGGAAATGTGAACCCGTACTCGTTTCTTTGGGATTTTCAAAAGATTTTTCTGTTTAAGTCTTTTTTAAATCATTTTAACGGTTTTCTTGATTTTTCCTTAAAAATTAAGTGGCGACTCTATTATTTTTCCTAAAATTGATTTTTTCTAAAGTTTTAAGTCAATTTTTTGAAAGCCGACATTTCGCCGTAAAACAGTACTTACCATAAACAATATTAACAAATCAATTAACTTGATTTGATTCCAAAAGTTTCTATGTAATAAGCAATGAATTAATTAACCAAAATAACTTTACCGTAATTCAATAAGTCGAATATTCAATCAAATAAAACAAAAGTTAAAATCACGCTATGCAAACCGTCATTATCGTATAACAACTACTAAACTATTAAGGAACATCCACACTGTATGAAAATCAATTATTATTTAACAAAATTAATTAGGGCAAAAGATAAATCTTGTTTGCAAATCACAGAATTAAAATTTTACCAAAATACTAGAAGACAATTTTGATTAAAGGAGAGTAAAGATATTCAGGGGATATGCTGGACCTAACGAATTGAGCAATCAAGAAATCGAATTTCCGCAACTAACAGCAAAAATCGACCATATAGCACTTCAAAAATAGGAACAACTAATAGCGGACAGACTCATAGCAAGAACAAGCCACACAAGACTTCAAAGTAAGAATAATAAGCAGTAATATTAAAAAAAAGAAATCTCAAACCGATTTTCATTCATTCTCGAATTTTTTGATTTGCCATAGCTGTTCCTAGTTGCTTGCATGGAGTTTTTGGAGGCTGCTGGTCTTGTTGTAGTTGCTGCTGGTTCGTGGGTATGTCGGTTGGTTTCACGGCGGAGGAGGTCGCGAGTCACCGTTGTTTGAGGGCGAATTTTGGGTGAGAAAGAGAGGAATATGACGGGAAAGAGAGTCTAAGGGTCGCTGGCGGCTGGCTGGTTGCCGTTGGAAGGACGACGACAACGGGCCACAGGGCTGAGCGACGGGAAGAGGAACGAGGAAGAGGGAGGAAGACGAAGAAAGGGGTAGCGATGGTTAGCTGGAGTAGCAGCGACGGGAGTTGTTGCCTCGCGGCGAAGGAGACAGAGAAGGGGTCGCGGGGGGTGATGTTTCACCGGCGGTGAAGGGAGGAGACGGAGGGGGCTGACGGGAGAGAATAGGGGTTTTGGTCGTAGATGAGGGAGATGAGAGAGAAAGAGAGTGAGGCTGAAAGAGAGGCGGGAAATGGGGCAATTGTTTTAGGGTTTGGGGTTATAAAATTGAAAAAGGAAATAAAAATTAAAATAATATAGGTCGTTGGATTAAAACAAATGGATGGATGAGATTAATTTCACAAATATGGGGCGGATCTTGGATCTAAAATGGGTATCCAGATTTTAAATGGTTGAAATTGAATTGAAATTTTAAAATTAAGCCACAAATTGACTAAATTTAGGCTAGAATTGAAAGAAATTGTAAAGGAAATTGACTAGAATTGCAATAAAATTGATAGAAAAGGCTACGAATTGAATAAATTGGGATGAAATTGAATAGACCGTCACCTAATTAATTATAATATT
>JBCEWC010014457.1:0-14360 GCA_038996855.1 Solanum aculeatissimum
TTTGGTCCAAAAATCTAACGGAGGGTATAAGTGGTCTATTTTGCATAGTTCAGGGGCAATTTTGACCCTTTTTCGTTTTTAATATATATGACAAATAAATTTAGACGGAAGGAGTATACCAAAACAAGACAAGTTACCTATTATAAATATGTTAATATCGGATAGTAGTATTTATTTACCTTATAAGTATGTATATTAAATTCAGCATTTAAGTTTAGGTATTTCACAAGTTGAATCAGTGAAGGACGAGTGGATGTTCATGAATTGACATGAAGTGTTAAATGTTGCGACTATATGATTTTGATGAAAATATAATATTTTTTATTTTAATTTATTTATTTAATTTTAATTTAACATAATTTTTTAAAAATTAAGAATTTTTTTTTGAATTTGTGATTTTAAACTTATCAAAAAGAAAAAAATATTATTTTTTCTAGAAAAACTAATAAAAACATATATGATATAACAAACAAATTGACACTATAGTATTGTTATGTTGCTGAGGTTCATTTTGTTTATCAAAGTGGACATATAGGTGTGTTTGGCATGATGGAAAATGTTTTCATAGAAAATATTTTTTTCAAAAAAATACTTTTATAAAAATAAATTAATTTTTTGTTTATTTTTTATATTTGGTTGATAAGTGAAAAATATTTCTAGTATTTGATTGGTAAATGAAAAATATTTTCTATGTTTGGCTATAAAGTAAAAACTACTTTTAAGAAAATAATTTTTGATTGGGGAACCAATCTCGATAATCAATCATGTCATAATTCGATGTTTGGTCTCGGATCGAATGTTGGGATCTGATCTCGAATCAAGCAATGGGGTCTGATCCCGAATCTGGTCTCGAATCTCGAATTAAGAGTTGGGGTCAAGTTTCAGATCAAGTGTCAGGATCGAATCTTAAGTCAAGGCGTCAGTGTTAGTTCCTAAATTGGGTATCAAGATTGAGTCTCAAATTGGGTGTAGGGGCTAGATCCCAAATCGGTTATCGGGTTTGGTCCCAATTTGAATGTCAGATTCTGAATCAAAATTCGGGATTGGACAATTCGGGTATTGGGGGCCTAAGTCTAGTCTTGATTCAAGAGCCAAGTCCACGATCGAGATTCAAGACCAACCCCGATGAGTTATTAGAAATTTAACCTTGAAACCCAATCCTAATGTCTAATTCGAGACCTGATCCCAATAGAGACATCGACACTCTATCATAACACTCGATCTTGACATGTGAATCGAGATCTAACGTTGACACATGATTTAAGACTCAACCTCGATCTTAACAACAACACCCAACCCCAAAAGTAAAAAAGAGAACCAATCACAATACTCAACCCAAAAAATTGTTAGGATGTACTATTAACTATGTGTTTGGATATAGTATTATTTATTGAATAATTATTTATTTATTTATTCAATTCAATAAAGTGTTATATTAAATAGATCAATTTGTCATATGTGTGTCCTCAACTTATGTAGTAGATAATTTGGTGTATAGAGTTTCATCTTATACACGGAAGATCAAATTATCGGTTCTTATAAGTTAAAGTTATAGTTCACAATCTAGATGAGAATTTGGACAAACCATCGGGAAGATTGTAGCACAAGATTATATGTAATTTATCTTGATTATGAGAATGGTATAGTTCTAACTTCTCGTGCTAGTACATTTTGTATGTATTGAACGGGATCGAGTAGAGATAGATGTTTTGGACTGACTCATGAAAAACATGTTGTCTAAACTATTAAATGTACTTATATTCTTGATCTTGATATAACGATTATGAGTTGTATATATTAATTATCATTTTGATTTATTAAAAGGTGAGATTCTGAGATGGGTCGATATGTCTAGTAAGTTGGATGATAATAATATATATTGGTGAAATAATTAGTTAGTTGATGGAATTCATGTCTCGATATAGAGATTGATGATACACCTTTTTATGAGAAGATTATAAATTTTCATGTGCAAAACCGACCGGTAGATTTATGAATCTGACGCATGAAATAGGTTAAGTGTTGCTCCAAAGGAAATTAATCATTAAATTAAATTCGTCAGTAATTTAATTTATTGATTTGTATTTGTAGTCTTAACATGGAGAATTACATAAGTGTTTAATGGAAAATTTTGAAATATAAATAGAGTGCAATTACAAATTTTTAGTGGAATAATTTATAATTTATTATGGTAAGAATAATTCAGATTAAAAAGAATTATTTCCATAATAGGAAGCCTCGATAATTAATTATGTGATCCTTATAGTGCCCATATTTAACTAGAACTCAAATTTTATTTCTAATAAAAGATGGTTTTTTGTATTTCAAGAAAAGGGGATTTCCTTCTTCCTTTTGTATTTGGAAAGGTACTCTATAAATAGGAGTTCTTCTAACCTAGAAAAGTCAGGAACTAGAGAGGAAAAATAAAAAGAGTTAGTATTCTGTATTCTATACAATATTGTCCCACCCAAGTATTGAGAGTAACTTGGGATCACTGTAGAATACCATGGATTTGGAGTCTAGTTTACTTCAAGATATCTGCACACACTTCAAGAGTTATTTCTTGAATTAATTTTCTGCATACTTTGTGTGTGATACGTATTTGTGATTGTTGTCTATAATTCATGTAAGCAATAAGATCATGAAAATGCTTTCGTTGTGCAATATTATCCAACAATTGACATCAGAAGTCTTGCTTGCATCTTTATAAATAATATACAACATACGTATATGAAATTATATGAGATCATATTTATGATTCATGACTTGGGATTCAAAAATTGTGTGATTAGTTTTTTTTTTAAAACAAAATAATCAGAATGTTTCTTAAATTAAATTATAATGATCCCTTTAATAAAATAAAAAAAAGGTCCTAGTGGTAGACAATTACTTTTTCCTAAGTGATGTTGCCAGGTGATTTTCTAGTATTACTGGAAACAGTTTTTGTAATAAATCAAATAAAAAAAATTGTTACGAGGGAAATAGTGGCGATAGCCTTGTGCCATTATGATTGATAACGAATTAAGGGATCTAGTAATTTGATTTATATATATATTAAATAATAAATCAATTGGTCCATATTTATTTTATTATCATTTTGAATTTTTTTAAGAGATGTTTGTAATTTTTCTCTGAAAATTTTGGAATAAATTTTTTTTAAAAATATATGATAATTAATTTTTTTTAATCATCAAGATTAAATAGTAGTGAAGTATTAAATTTATGTGCTAGCTTAGACCTTCCTCCCTAACGGATGAATTTAATACAAGTCATTACATATTTAATGGCTAGTTTAATAATCTGTATTAACTCTTCTAAACTGAGTAATACATGATTGGATCGATGTAACTAGGGTTTATAATTTTCACTTGACTTAAACTAACAGTAAACTCTCCAACTAAGTTAGGTCTGTATAAGTTTATGAAGGGAATAATCAGTCATTACATATGTATATTGTATGAGTAGTTCTCCAATCCCAACGATTGACTATTCAATATACATGATGTATATATATGTAGTGAGTTTGAATTTAATTATTCAATGTTTATATATGACTGTAAATTTCGTATAAATTTACATGATAATCAATTTTTTTAATTATCAAAATTTAAATAGTAATGAGGTATTGAATTTATGTGTTGACTCAGACCTTCCTCTCTAACGGATGAATTTAATACAAATCATTACGTATTTAAATGCTAGTTTGATAATATGTATTAACTCTCCTAAACTGAGTAATATATGATTGGATCAATGTAACTAAGGTTTATGATTTTCACTTGACTTAAAATAACAGTAAACTCTCCAACTAAGTTAGGTCGGTATAAGTTTATGGAGTGAATAATCAGTCATTACATATGTATATTGTATGAGTAGTTCTCTAATCCCAACGATTGACTATTCAAAATACATGATGTATATATATGTGGTGAGTTTGACTTTAATTATTCAATGTTTATATGATTGTATATTGATCTATTGTAATATTTTTTCAATCTCAGATTCAACATGTCTCCTTTTAATCTCATTGTCACTATTTTGAGTCAAAATAAACTTGAGGGTCCTAATTATGTTGACTAGAGAAGAAATTTTGATATTGTGTTAATTGCTGATGAGTACAAATTTGTACTCTATGAAGAGTGTCCATTAAAACCTGATGAACAACCTAGTGATGAGGAAAAACTCGCTTATCAAAGATGACAAAAGGCTGATGATATGGAGCGGTGTTGCATTGTGGCTTCAATATCAAATGTACTACAACATCAGAATCAAGCTATGTTCTCTGCTTTTGAGATTCTGAAGAATCTCAAAATAATGTTTGGGCACCATAGTCGTGCAGTTAAGCAGACTGCCATGAGAGATCATGAATACTAAGATGGCTGAAAGTACTCCTGTTAGAGACCATATTCTGAAGATGATAAGTTTTCTGAATGAACTAGACGTCCCAAGGGCTGAAATTGATAATGAATCTCAAGTTGAGATGATATTGCAATCTTTGTTAGATAATTTTCAAAAATTTTGTCTGAACTAAAATATGAATAAGATGAGTTTATCTTTGGCTCAATTGTTAAATGAGCTGCAGGAGTCAGAGAAAATTATCAAAAAAAATGTACTATCTATGACACTACATGTTGAAAAAGGTTCTACTTCTAAATCGAAAGGTGGACAGAAAAAGAAAAAGACTAAAAAAGGTAAGGTAGTTGCACCTTCAACTGGAGGCGTGAAAAAGCCTAAGGGAAAGTGTTTTCATTGCAAAATGTTAGGCCATTGGAAGGCACAATGTTCAGTTCTCTCAGCCAAGAAGAAGAACAACTTAGGGGTTTCAAGAAACGTGCAAGTTGATTAGGGGTGAAGTTAATATTTTTCAAGCGGATGACTCAACAACTCCAGCTTTAGCATTAGAAAATCTTAGTATTTTGTTTGGTAGTGGTAGAGTTTTAATTTTGAAAGACGCATTATATGCACCTGCTATTAGAAGAAATTTGATTTTAGTTTCTAAAGCTTTGAGAGATGATTATGATATTAATTTTTCTGATAATGATTGTGTTATTAGTTATAATAAATATTT
Source organism: Solanum aculeatissimum (assembly GCA_038996855.1). Taxonomy (NCBI): domain Eukaryota; kingdom Viridiplantae; phylum Streptophyta; class Magnoliopsida; order Solanales; family Solanaceae; genus Solanum; species Solanum aculeatissimum. The sequence continues at coordinate 5,069 of JBCEWC010014457.1, forward strand.
TATCTCTGCGGATTCATTGATTGATGGTTTTTTTATTATTAATATCTCTTCGAAACTGCAATAAACTAAAGAACAGAATAATGTCAACCTTTTAAGTAAAAGAAAATATTTTTCTGAATTTAATGAGACTTATTTATGACACTTGCGTCTATGTCATATAATTCTAGATAGAATTTCAGGGTTGATTCGAAATTGACCTTTAGGTTCATTAAAAGTGGAGGCACTACCAATATGTGAATTTTGTTTAGAAGAAAAAATGACTAAGATACCTTTCCCCTCAAAAGGAAATAGAGCCAATGATAAATTAGAGTTAATTCATTCTGATTTGTGTGACCTAATGAACATACAAGAGAGAGGTGGATATGAGTATTTCATGACTTTCATTGATGACTACTCAAAATATGAATGTATTTATTTGTTGCGCCGTAAGTCTGAATGTTTTGAGAAATTCAAAGAATTTAAGGCAGAAACGGAGAAGCGACATGGAAAATATATCAACTCACTACGATCTGATCTTGGTGGAGAATACCTCTCCCATGAGTTCATTAGTTACTTATCAGAACAAGGAATTACATCTCAAATGTCTGCACCTAGAATGTCACAACAAAATGGTGTAGTAGAAAGAAGAAATAGAACTCTTTTAGAAATGGTTATATCTATGATGAGTTACACTGATTTCCCTTATTCATTGTGGGGATATGCATTAGAAACTGCAAATTACATTCTGAACTTAGTTCCTTCTAAGTTTGTATCTATGACACTCATTGAACTGTGGATTGGGCGTAAACCTATTTTGAAACAAATTCAGATTTGGGGATGTCCAACACATGTGCTTAAAGGGAAGACACGAAAATTAGAACCTAGAATAGAAGTATGTGTTTTTATTGGGTATCCTATGAAAACAAAAGGTGGCCTGTTTTATAATCCTGAAGAAAAAAAAGTTATTGCTAGCACCAATGCTAATTTTCTAGAAAGAGATTTTTTAACAAATCACGTTCTCAGAAGTAAATTAATTTTATGAGAACTAAGCAAAGAGATAACAAATCAATCTACTGAATATAATGAAAGTCAAATTCAAACCTCAAATGTTAGAGTTAACATACCATTACATTCTAGTAGTGGGAGAGATGTTAATAGACATATAATTTCACAAGTACAAGTTTTTGAAAATCCATTACATCAAAGTTGTGGGAGTAGTACTGAGCAAATTGCATTAGAGGAAGAATTTTTTAGTATCTCCACACCGCAAGGTGCTGAGGATAACATAAAGACTCAAGATCCTACAAATGATGTGGATCAATCACAAGGTCATAATAATGTAACTCTCTTTATATCTGCCCCTGCACCTATGGTGACTAGTCGTAGTGGGAGAGTGATAAGAAAATTCCTTCGGTATGTACTCTTGGGAGAGTATTTTGATAGAATTCCTAAAGAGTTCAATATCGAACCCTTGAATTACGACGAAACACTACAAGATAAAAATGAAGAAAAATGAATCATTGCTATGAAATTAGAAATGGAGTCCATGTAATTTAATAAAGTCTGGGATCCTGTAGAACCAACTGTATATGGAGTCAAACCCATCGGATGCAAGTGGATCTATAAGAAAAAGAGAGGAGTAGACGAAAAAGTACAAACTTACAAAGCTAGACTTGTTGCAAAAGGGTTTACTCAGAAAGAAGGGATCGACTATGAGGAAACCTTTTCGCCAGTAGTCATGCTTATTAGAATTTTCCTATCCATTGTTGCTCATTATGATTATGAGATTTAGCAGATGGACGTCAAGACAACTTTCCTGAATGGAAGTCTTGATGAGAGCATCTTTATGCGACAATCAGATGATTTTATAGAAAAAGAAAAAGAACACATGTTGTGCAAGCTTAAAAGGTTCATTTATGAATTAAAGCAAGCTTCTAGAGCATGAAATACTTATTTTGGCAATGCGATCAAGACTTTTAATTTGAGCAATGTCTTGACGAGTCTTGTGTGTACAAAAAGTGGAATGGGAAAAAAGTGATATTCTTGGTATTATATGTAGATGACATCTTGCTCATAGGAAACAACGTGGGCATAATGAATTCAGTCAAGGAATGGTTGTCCACTAATTTTGATATGAAAGATTTGGAAGAAGCTGCTCACATTCTTGGGATCAAGGTCCTGCATGATCGCAAGAAAGGGATGTTAGGCTTATCTCAAGCACTTTATATTGATACAATTCTCACCAGGTTCAACATGCATGAGTCCAAGAAAGGATTTTTCCCTTTTAGACATGAAATTTCTCTATCTAAGGATCAATGTCCTAAGACAAATGAGGAAATAAAAATCATGATGGCAGTTTCTTATGCATCAATTGTAGGAAGCCTCATGTATATGATGTTGTGCACTAGACCTGACATCTGCTTTGTTGTAGGCATAGTTAGAAAATTTTAGTCTAACCCTGGATGAGAACACTGGACAACAATTAAACATATAATTAAGTAACTAAAAAGGACTAGCTAGGTATTATATGTTGGTCTAGCATTCGAATGAGTTGGTGCCCATAGGGTACACAGACTCAAATTTCCAATTTGATTAGGACTCTAGAAAGTCAACCTTAGGAAATGTGTTTACTTTGGGAGATGGAGCTGTTGTTTGGAGGAGCATCAAGAAAATCTGTGTTGCTGATTCCACCATGGAAATTAAATATGTAGCAGCCTCTGAGGCAGCTAAGGAGGCAATATGACTCAAAAACTTTCTAAAAGACTTAGGAGTAGTTCCTGTGATGGAAGTTTCACTCACAATATTTTAGGATAATAGTGGTGCAGTTGCAAATTCAAAAGAACCACAAAGTCATAAGAAAGTAAAACAATTGAGCGTAAATATCATTTGATTTGAGATATAGTGCAAAGAGGAGATGTGGTGGTTACAAAAATTGCATAAGAAAACAACCTGACAGACCCTTTCACAAAAGCTTTATTGCAAAAGTCTTTTGATAGACATGTTGAAAGAATGAGTGTTAGAGTTGTAGGTGAATGGTTATGAGTCTAAGTGGAAGATTGTTAGGAAATACTTTTAATCATGCGTTTGGATATAGTATTATTTATTTATTCAATTCAATTCAATAAAGTATTACATTAAATAGATCAATTTGTCATATATGTGTCCTCAAATTATATAGTAGATAATTTGGTGTATAGAGTTTCAACTTATACACAGAAGATCAAATTATTAGTTCTTATAAGTTAAAGTTATAGTTCACAATCTAAATGAAAATTTAGACAGACTATCGGGAAGATTGTAGCATGAGATTATATGTAATTTATCTTGATTATGAGAATGGTATAGTTCTAACTTTTCATGCTAGTGCATTTTGTATATATTGAACGGGACCGAGTAGAGATAGATGTTTTGGACTGAATCATGAAAAACATGTTCTCTAAACTATTAAATGTACTTATATTCTTAATCCTGATATAACAATTATGAGTTGTATATATTAATTATCATTTTGATTTATTAAAAGGTGAGATTCTAAGATGAGTCGATACGCCTGGTAAGTTGGATGATAATAATATATATTGGTGAAATAATTAGTTAGTTGATGAAATCCATGTCTCGATATAGAAATTGATGATACACCCTTTTATGAGAAGCCTATAAGTTTTCATGTGTAAACCCGACCGGTAGATTTATGAATCTGACGCATGAAATAAGTTAAGTATTGTTCCAAAGGAAATTAATCATTAAATTGAATTCGTTAGTAATTTAATTTATTGATTTGTATCTGTAGTCTTAACATGGGGAATTACATAAGTGTTTAATGGAGAATTTTGAAATATAAATGGAGGAGTTTACGAATTTTTAGTGGAATAATTTATAGTTTATTATGGTAAGAATAATTCAGATTAAAAAGAATTATTTCCATAATAGGAAGTCTCAGTAATTAATTTTTTGCTGCCCGTAGTGCACATATTTAACCAGAACTCAGAATTTTATTTCTAATAAAAGAAGGTTTATTGTATTTCAAGAAAAGGGGATTTCCTTCTTCCTTTTGGATTTGGAAAGGTACTCTATAAATAGGGGTTCTCCTAACCTAGAAAAGTCAGGCACTAGAGAGGAAAAAAAAGATTTAGTATTCTATACAATACTTGCCCGCCAAAGTATTGAGATAGTTCGGTTGTTAATTTGGGATCACTGTAGAAGACCGTGAATCTGGAGTCTAGTTTGTTTCAAGATATCTGCACAACGCTTCAAGAGGTATTTCTTGAATTAATTTTTTACATACTTTGTGTATGATATGTATTTGTGATTGTTATCTATAATTCATGTAAGCAATAAAATCTTGGGAATGCTTCCGGTGTGTAATATTATCCAACAAGTATGATATTCAAATAGTGACCCAACCCTAAATTCTAACTTGGGGTTCGACACTTGAATCAAGATATAACACTCGAATTGGAATTTGATCTCGACATCTGAACAGTGACCTAAGTTCAATGACTTATTTGAAATCCAACCACGACACCTCACTCTAACACCTAAATAAGGACCTGATCCTAACCCTAACACCTACACTTGACCCCTACACTGACGCTCAATCTTGACATCTACACTTGACCCCTACACTGACGCTCAACCTTGACACTTACACTCGACCCCTACAACAACACTCAACCTTGGCACCTAATCACGACGATCAATTTGGAATTCAATCCTAACATCCAACTTGTAACTCGATCGAAACACTTGATTTGGATTTGATCTGACTTTTGATTTAAGTATGGACACTCAAATTGAGATTTGACCCTGACATCGATACTCGATTTAGAATCCTACACCAATGATTGAATTAAGACTTGATCCCAACAATGAACACAAGATTAGACCCTAACACCCATTCGAGGTGCCAAACCCAACAACCAATTTGAGACTTGATTCAGGACCTGATCCCGACACTCGTTGGACCCAACTCCAACACCGATCATGATAAAATATTCAAATTGGGACTCGATCACTATTGGAGTTAGTTCTCAGACCAAAAACTATTTTCCTAAATAGTATTTCAAAAACTATCCCGACACTTGATTCGGGCTTTTGAAGTTTTTCTTACTTTTTGGAGATAAGTAATTTTTTAAAAATTTAAGAAAAATAAATTGATTCAGAAATATTTAAACCAACTAAACATAAAATTATTTTTCCAAAAAATATTTTTTTTCCAACCAAACACACTCATTTTGATAGTTGAATTCGGAGTCGCATAACATACTAAATATGATGAAGATCATTTTGCATGAGGAATATATATAGTAATTAGTAGAACTCTCCCGGTCTATTTTTATTTATCCATAATATTAAAGATAAAAATTTATTTAGTTTAATAAATTAAAAAATAATTTATCACTTTATTCATAAATTATTTTTATTATAAATCATAATTATTTTAAGAATCTTTTTAAAGTATTAAATTTATTATATTTAAAAAATAATATAATATACTTATTAGTTTTATTTATTATTTTTTAAAAATATGTTAAATTAATATCAAAGAAATAAAAATGAATAGGAGTACTAATGAAGGGTAGCATACGCGCGTACAAAAAAAGAATAAACAATTAATCAAGCTCATCATTTGACAGTCCACTAATCAAAGTTAAATTCTCTGTGTCTCCAATTGTACGTGCAGCTTTTATGACTGCTTTATCCGTTGGTCGATCTATCATTTTTGTTTCTCAAAATCATATTTCCTTCAATCGTCATATTTTTTGATTTGATATGAAATTTTAAAAAAATAAAATTTTTAATTTAAAATAATTTTTAGATATTTATATAATTGATAATTATCTTATTAAAAATATAATTTTTTTTTAAAATTAAATTATTCTTAATTAAATTAACTTAATATTCTTTTTGGACAGAACAACAAAGAAAGGATGCTATCTAAATGGAACAAAAGTGAGTATTTTTTTTCATGTACATGTGCTCCTTAAAAGATTATTGATTAGTTATTTTATTTATATTTTAAAATATGATCATTTTGTTAGATATTTATTTTATTTATGTGTCATAATTAAGATATTTGTAGCCTTTAAAATAATTAGATATTTGTAGTTTTTTAAAATAATTATTATTCAAGATAAAATGAGAAAGCATTAATTAATTTTGTCTTCCATTTTTAAGAAGAACGAGACCATAATCATTTGATTCGTCGAATAAAAAATAAGTAGTCCCTCTGTCTGATCCCAAGTTATGTGATGATATGATATTTGATTGGACACTCAATTTAAAAATTAATACTCTTTTCGTCTCATTTTAATTGTTATTGTATTTTTCGAAAGTCAATTTAAATAATTTTTAAATTTAAATAATTTTTAAAATTAAATAAAATTAATTTAATTTGATATTTTAAATAAAAATTTAGATATTCACAAACTATACAAAAAGTATTATTGATTGCAACTTTTTTTAATAGCGATATGATGAAAATATTAGTATAAATTTATATAGTTTGACTCTAAATAAAAACTATGACAACTAAAATGGAACAGAGAGAGTAATAGGAAGACTTCTAAACTATCTATCTAAATTAAACTGCCAAATCCAAATATGCATGTATCATGTATGAATAAATTTTGTGGACTGTAAAGTTGGTTCTTAGAATAATGTCTTCAACGTGTTAGTTTGATAAAATTGTGCCTTCTTTTACTCCTTATGTAATTTATATTATCAGTCACATAGTTGTGCACATAAATTTTTCTCAGCTAATTTTTTCCTGCACATAAATTTTTCTCAGCTAATTTTTTCCTTTCTTCATACTTTTCATTGTTTGCTTAGGAAGTTTTAAGTTAGTGTTCAAACTCAAAGTTAAATTACTAAAATATCCTTCTTACATTAATCAAAATATCCTATTGCAAAAAAATTAATGCAACAAATAGACGGCAATGGTTTTATTTTTTTCAGGATAGAGGGCAACACTTCATCGATCTATTTTCAATAAAATCGTATTTTCAACATTATTTTTTCCGCCCACAAAAATTAATTGTCACTGCTTGAAAAAGGAGATCATTCTAAACTATTCACTCTTGGCTTTTGTGAAGAAAACACAATCTTATTTGATAAAGAGATTCCATAGTTCTTTAGTAGTTTAAAAGATGGAAGGAAAGTATATAGTTATATGAGATGTCTTATACTCAAAATCACAAGCCTGACTTACAATAGAAACCTTTTCATCCACATCCACAAATACATATGTATTACAGATTGACCGAATAACTTCCTGAATCTAATGAGAGTGTGCATTTGGCTCTTGATAGTGACCCCTACATTCATATAATACACCGACACTTTAATTGGGATGCAAATTGTTATGATCCTAACTCAAATATGATGGAACTTGAATTAATCTATCAAAATAAGTCGGCCTAAAACATCAATCACACAGTTAATAGTGGAAATGAAGTGGAAACAACAACTCGAATAAGGTAAATAAACAAATAAGTAAGTCACAACTCTAAAACACCCTCAAAACTTGATGTCACATATACAAGCCTCTAATTTTATTTTGTTTGGTAAGTAAATATTTTATTTACCAAAAGTGCCTTACAACTCATAAATTAAACAACAAGCATCGACATAAGTTCTATCCTTGCTTTACTCAACAATCATTACTAAACAGGCTGCCAACTATGGGTATACATTCAAAGTATTCAATCTAGTAGCGATTCGACTATGCCTACTACCTGTTCCATGAGTTTCCTGTATGATAAGCCTAATAAGTACACTAGTTATTTGTTGTTTTTGTTGAAAAATCCTTCTGTTACGCTCCAGTTAGAGGTTGTAGATTGTACTCGTCATTGCCATTTTGTACACAAGAGCAGCACAAGTCTTCAACCATGGAGCTATTGAATTGGAAAAACGAAATAGCACCACATTCAAAGTGAACGGTCAAAGGGTGAAGTCATACCTTGGCATTGATGAAGAAATTATGATAGTGGAAGCATGGGCACTTGATGAAGTCTGAGTAATCAAGTGAACCCAGTCGTGCCGCAACAATAAATCAGACGCTACTTGGGAGGCAACCCAAGATTGAGAGAGGCACTTAGGCACCCAGGTATGTTCTCTTTTGACCCCAGTTCTTTATATGACATTTTTAATGCATTGGGGAAAATACACAATTTTTCCAATGAGGTGTGGGTAATTATAGGCCCCAGTGAAGTCTGAGTAACTTTGGCCTATAACTATCCTAATTTTTTGAGTCCAAAGGATTTTCTTGCCTGTGTTCTTTTTTCCTGCGGATATTTATTTTCTGTTGAATTAGCATGTTTAGGATGTTTAGGTAGTATTGGTAGCATACAATACTGTAACGATCCGAAATTTTTTTAACTTCATAATAGTTGGTCAAGGGTTAGTGTTGAACTCTTCATGATTGAATCTTGATAGCCATGGGCTGTATTTAAGTGGCCGGATTCAAAAGGATAGTTTGGTGAAGTTGTAAGGCCGGTTGGGTAGTGGACTTTGAAAAGTCATATATTTTGGTATGAGATGAACTGTGTGGGATATTATATATCAAATCGAGGCTCTTTGAGTTATCTTCGCAACGCAACTAGTTTCACTCAATTCGGAGTTCGGATGTGAAAGTTACAGCCCTTGCAGTGAGACTGCCCGTAAATGAAAGTATGCTGGAAAAAGGGTTCCGGAATGGGGTCTAAGGGCTGGACCACGGACCGTTTGGTGGTCCACGACCTGTGGTGGTGTTCATGGGTTGGTCAAGTGTGTTCCTAGGGGTTAGGGTCCAAGTCATGGAACAAGTGTGGTCCCACGGACCACTTCACGGTCCGTGTGACCCTTCACGGCCCGTGAAGGGTCCCGTGAGTTGATCCAAAAAGTTTGCCAAGGTTTGAGGTTGGACTCCGGACCAAGTGATGCTCCACGGACCAGTACACGGTCCGTGTGCAGCTACACGGTCCATAAAACCCCTCGTGAAGTGATCCAGAAATTCCTCCGAGAGTTCAAGCCGAAGCCGAGATCAAGTGAAGTCTCACAGACAGGTTCACGGTCTATGAACCTTTAGATGGCCATTGGAGGCCTTCCGTGAGTCACTGTTTTCAGTGATTTAGTCCTTTTCATTAATGGTTAATTCTTAATTTAATTAGATCCTATGTCCCTTTTAGCCTTTCTAATGTCTCCTAACACCCCTAAATCAAACTCTAATCCCCTTTCATCCATTCTATCACTCTTCACTCACCAAAATTCTCTCAATCCTCTTGACCTCTATTGATGAAAGCTTGAAGAAATTTGGGAAAAATCATCCTTGTTG
>JBCEWC010014458.1:0-14360 GCA_038996855.1 Solanum aculeatissimum
GTAGTTATTTAGTTTGAATCTAGTTACAAACAATCCCCATTTTCATTTTGCATTATTACTCTGGAAATAAGAATTGCGTTTAGAATGAAGTGCTTTTGTCTGTATATTCACGCATTCCCTGTGGGATCGACCCCAACTCTAGTTGAGTTCTATATTTGGTCAACGACCGCTTTGCATATAAATTGAGGTGTGAGTTTGGGCGTATCAGTATTTTTGTTAGATTCAGGAGTAGCATTATTCAAAATAACTAAATTTACTTTCGATGTGGTGTTGCTATCTTCTAATTGTAAAAGTTCATCCTGGCCCCTTGCCTCTTTCTCCATGCAAATTTTCATTATCAACATCTCAAGAGAGATTTTCTTTTGTTTGTGGCGCATAGGTTTTTGAAATTCCTTCCAAGAAGGTGAAAGTTTATCTGCCACAAACAATTTGGTTATCTCCAATTTTGACTTGCTCGGATTGAAGCTCTCCAACAATCATTCTACCACTGATTTGTTGTTTACCAATTGGAAACGAAAAAATCGGCTAGCAGCATATTTTTTCGCTCCAACCTCTTTGGTATCATATTTGCTCTTCAATGCTTTCCAAATTTTCTTTGCACTAGAGTAAGTTCTATCATAATAATCATAAAAATTATAAGACAAACAATTAAGAATATAATACCGACATTTGTAGGAATCATCATTGTATTTTTTACTTTCTCTTGATGAGAAATAAGTTCCTCATTATCTATGGAGAGGATGCCAACTTTATTAAGATTCTTCTCAGTTAACACATAAGAAATATTGAGAGGATTCAAGTCGAAAAGTACTTTACCCTTCCACCTCTTGAAATGATTATCGTTGAACTGAAATGGCTTGTTAAGATCATCCATTTTGACATTCACGATTTTTTCAATTGTAGCCATTTGAATCTTGTTAAAATTGTTGGTGAAAATTACAAAATATTACAACTAACAATTGAAAGAGTAAAAATGAAGAACAAAAATCTTTAGGTTGAGGTGTAAATATCTCGCTCTCTTTGAGGAGATTCAAGTACACTGCAGCAAATATTTTCAACGGTCCAGCAGTATTCTTCTCGACTTGTCCCCTCCAGGATACAACAACCTTATAAAAAAAGTGTAACTCAACAAACTCTGGACAAGAGTTGAGTCTCAAGATCCATAAAAAGAACACCTCCTTTCAACTAATAAGAACTCTCTTTTTGACAAACTTTATGCACTTTATATTTTTTTCTTATATTGTGTACCCAATGTTGACATCCAATTTTTATCCTTCAAAATACAAATTAATTATCGAGTTTCTTCAATTTTTCAACATATTGAAATAACTATTTTTGAAAAATTCAAAAATTCTTTAGGTCATTTTTAGTTACAATCATTTGATTTTCAAATTATATATATTGTATACATATTTTCATTTTTTATATAATATTTTAACTTTTAAAATATATATATATATATATATATATTCATTATTTTTATAGATAATGTTTTATCTTTTTAAAAATTATATATATAAACATATATATACATGTATATATATGTGTATATATATTATATACAAATTTTCATTATATATATATATAGTTACGTATTTAGTTCTTACTTTTTTATAATTTTTCAAAAGTCGTCTCAAAAGATTTTTTTTTGTTAATTATCTTAGTTAATTTATAAAATATTTTCAAAATTAATTGGTTTATAATTAAGTTAGTCATTTCACTTCGTTAATTTTAAAAAGTTCTTTAATTAACTTATATTAATTTGTCTCACGGCCAATCTAATTAACTAATTCAATTCGATTACTTTTTAAACCCCAAATTGATCATAATTACAATTTAAAGTGGTCAATTTCTCAATTAAAATTCTCACCTTTTTATCTATCTTTTTCGAATTTATTAATCCATTTTAAAACTAATTTTTGGCCTGAAAAACCTCAAAAACTTGGCCCATTCTCTCTCAAAAGAAAATCAGCTCTCATTACATATAAACATATACATACAATACATATACTCCCAAACCAACAGCCTCCACGTGTCCTATTTCCTTTCTCGTTTTTCCCTCTTTTTCTAGATGCCCCCCACATGATCTCTTTCTTCTTCCTCCAACAGCGATAAAATACAGTACCAATGATGAAAGCAACCAAACTTAGCAAGACGACAAAGACGACCCAGAAAACGTACGGTGCCAGTAGCAACTTTTCTCCTCAGGTTCAAATTTTGAATTTTAGAAGCCCTAATTTTCGTCCAATTTTCCCTCCAAAACAACCTAATCTTTCCTATACAATATATATATTCCCTTTTCTTACTAAAATGGGGGTGATCAGGCAGAATCGAAAAAAAAATTCAACTCTTTAGAATATCAAATTGATTTTTAAATTCATAATTTTTTGGTTTCACAATTCATATAAAATTCGAGGTTGAATCTCTTTCTGTTGCTCGACTTGTGGTAGAAAATTCTCTAAAAGTTCGAGTCTCGGTTCCTGCACCTTTAAAGGTCTTTCATTTGAAGAATCACATATTAGATTTCATTCTGTCATGATTTCGTTTTAAATGATTTCTTTGCTGCAATCTGAACTCGTTGGAATTGATCTTTAAGCCAACAATGAATAGGTTTTGTCATTTTTTAAGTCTTATTTTGGGATAGTTAAAAAGTCTTTCATATTTTGATATGTTGATTGCTAAGTGAATTGAACACACAACTATATTGCCCTATTTTTGTGAAGAGTGCTCTTGTTTTGCTATTTTGTTTATCGGAGAGTATTGAATAAATGTTTACTTAAATTCATTTGCTGAACTCATAATGAGGTTATGAGGATCGACATGTCGTCTTGTCTAGGATTGGTTCATCACAATGTCGTCTTCACTTCATAAATCTTCCGCTAAGGTTCCTCATTCATTCCATGCTTATGGTCATTTTGATTATCCCTATTTTTTGTCCTGCTTGTTGCAATTTTTTGTGAAATTTTTTATTTTTAAACTCGGTCCCTTGCCTTAATAATTTGTATTTCAGTAGCTTGTTTTTGTGATAGCTTTTGTTAATTTATGAAACTTGGGGACACTGATTGTGACTGAAAAATAAAAGAAGATTGACTTTGTCTTGGGCTAGAATTGCTCCATGATTGTATACTTGTGAGATTTTGATACTTTAACGTTACTATATGTTATTATCCTACACTAATCTTGCCATTTTAGGTGTAAGTTACTCTCAAAGTGTTGTAGCAAATAGATCATACCTGGGGTTATCTTGAAGCAGTGATGAGTTTGATATTTGTTCAAGTTTACGTTTGCTTTTGGTCCTTTTCATTAGGTGTAGCTATTATGATCAACCTGTGACTATGCTTTTCAAGTGTAGGATTATTAAATGTTGTTTTCCTTAATCAACTTTAACACTGCGTCTTGGAAAAGATTTGCCTTTGCATCATATTTGAATTACGGTATTAACATATGCATATGCTCTTATCATGAGTTTTCATAAGTAAATGGGTTAAGTGATCAATACTAGAAAATACGTCTATGGCAATGGATTTTACAACAATGGTTTAAAAGGCGTTTTCATAAAGGTATATAGCAATAATTATACCCGTTGCATAAAGTCCGCAATGATGTGGTTATATGGTATATTTAAAATCGTTGCAATTAAGCGGGAACCGTTGTAATAAATATATTAATACAATGAATTTTTATAACCGTTGCAAGTGAGTGTATATGGCAACAAATTTTCTATCTATGGCAATGAGTATTATTTTCTATCTATGGCAATGAGTATTATTTTCCTCGTTATTTTTTAACATTTTTCACTAATTCGTCAAAAAAAAAAATCAAATTAATTATTTTTTCCCAAATATAACAAGATATATACGATTATATTTTCGATTCTTTCTAGTCTCCAAAATATACTCTCCTTAATGTCAAGTTCATTCTAGGAGCTAATGAGAGAACAAACAATCATTGCGATAGTGAAATCGTTCTGTGTTTTCTCAAGGCAGATAGTGTAATCTGGATTAACTGGTTCGAATTTACAGAAAGCTACATTGCAGGTGTTAAGTTCACCCAAATACCCTAATCAATCGCTGGTATTCAAAAAGCCTAAATCAATTGCTGGTGTTAGATTCAGCCAAATAAAAATAGTCCTGTAACACTTTTTTTCTACATCTTCTCCTTTAGGTATTCTTATGTGAACTCATAATTCTCTTTGTTTGGTTAATCAACAAAAAAAAATTCAAGTTTTGCATTGATTTCTCTTCTCTTTCTGGTAAGAAATTTAATTTTTTGAATATTTTTTTCTACTTAGTTAAGTTTGCTTTTATTTGTTTGCTTAAACCCTAAAATCCCCTTTTTGCTCTTTGCTGGAAAAAATATTAAGTTTGTTGAGATGATGGTGACTGAATCTGATCTCAATTGAACCTTAGTTCTTGTAGGTTTATCCGATGTGTTGTGTCTATTTTGGGCATGTTTGTTTGAAATCTGTAGTTGTTGTTAATTTTAGTAGCAATTTTGAATTGTAAATTTATGATTTTTTTCAAAATTATATGTAATTGTGATTTTATTGACTAATTAATAACATGATTGTTTGGGATGATTAATCCTGTGCTTAACTTGATGAGCAAAGTTTAATTTTTGTCAATTTATTAACTAGTTTTGCTGAATGTAGAAGAAATTTAAATCATGTTCAGTAATAAAAAGTAATGAAAATTAAATAACAGTCAAGGCGAGATTTATAAAAAGAAGCAAAAGTCAATTAAATACTTATGCTTCTTTTAATGAATCTCCCATTAGCTGTTATTTGATTTCCATTACTCTTTATTACTGTACACTGTCTATATTTCTTCTACATTCAGCAAAACTAGTTAATTGATTGATAAAAATTAAACTTTGCTCATCAGGTTAAGCACATGATTAATCGTCCCAAACAATCATGTTGTTAATCAGTCAACAAAATCACAATTACATATAATTTTGAAAAAAATTTACAATTCAAAATTGTTACTAAAATTAACAATAACAACTACAAATTTCAAACAATCATGCCCATAATAGGCACAACACATCCGATAAACCTACAAGAACTAAGGTTCAATTGATACTTGATTTAGTCACCATCAGCTCAACAAACTTATCATCTTTTTCAGCAAAGAGCAAAAAGGGGATTTTGAGGTTTAAGCAAACAAACAAAAGCACACTTAACTAAGTAGAAAAGAATTACCAAAAAATTGAATTTCTTATCAGAAAGAGAGGAGAAATCAATGCAAAACTTGAATTTTTTTTTGTTGATTAACCAAAAAAAGAGAATTATGAGTTCACAAAAGAATACCTGAAGGAGAAGATTTAGCAAAAAAAATATATTACAAGACTGCTTTTATTTGGCTGAATCCAACACTAGCGATTGATTTAGGCTTTTTGAACACCAACGATTTTGATTAAGGTATTTGAGTGAACTTGGCACCAACAATATAGCTTCCTGTAAATTTGAATCAGTTAACCCAGATTATACTATCTGCCTTGAGAAAATCCAAAATGATTTCACTATCACAGTGATCGCTTGTTCTCTCATTAGCTCTTGGAATGAACTTGAGACTAAGGCGAATATATTCTAGAGACTAGAAAGAACTGAAAATATAGTCATCCAACAACAAAAGGAGATAGGACAATCCATAGTACTGGAGAACACATCAGTACAAGGAATGAAGAAGAAAAGTGAAAGAGCGGAAAGTGTAATCTATAAGAACAAGGAAGAAGAATTAAAACTCTAAATCATATTTTTGATAGTTGTAATGAGATTTCTGAAGAAGACACAAGGATTATTGAGATTGCAGACCCACAAAAGCATCTGGAAGAAAGTGAGGTTCACCAATGGCGGAAACATCGGCGAAATAGAAGGGTCCTTTTGGGAGGGAAAGGAAAAGGCACAAATAGAAAATCCTACAGACTCTATATGTTTTTTTATAGTCTACGTGTTTTGGGCTGGTCCGATTTTGGGCCAAGCTATTTGTTAGTGTTGACCCAATTTCATTTCGTAACAGTTTGCTTTATTAATAAAATCCTAGTTAAAAAATAACTGAAAATATAATCGTATATGTCTTGTTATATTTAGGAAAAAATAATTAATTTGATACATTTTTTTGGCAAGTTAGTGAAAATTTTTAGGAAAAATAATGAGAGAAATAATACTTGTTGCCATAGATAGAAAAATTATTGTCATATACGCTCCATTGCAACGGTTATAAAAATTCATTCTATTAATATTATTATTGCAACGGTTTTAAATATACCATATAACCACATCATTGCGAACCTTATGCAACGGGTATAACCGTTGCTATATACCTCTATGGCAACACCTTTTAAACTGTTACTGTAAAATCCATTGCCATAGACCTATTTTCTTGTAGTGAATGTTTAATAGTTAATTTAGTGTATTTAGTTGTTCACTGTTTGCCATGATGTAATCTTAAAGTGACTTTGACAAATTCATATGGTGGCCTGCATGTTGAGTCAATTTTTTTAAATTTCTTCTTTTAAAGAAAATATTTCTTTATATTCTCTATTTGGTTCGCAGTGAGAAGGTGCTTATTTGATTTTATTTCTTGGTGCATGAACTCTGTTATTTGAGTACCTTTGGAAACTCCATCATTGCATTTCTGGTAAAGTTGTGGGTCGTTATAAGTGTCTGGAAGCCAACTACAAGTTTAAGGAAGTAAAGTTACAAATTTTGGAGCCAAAAAGTTGTATATACTGATATACAACATATGTAGGCAGTGATACAGGGATGAAAAAAGAGCTTAAAAGCCCAAATTTCAGCAGCCTTTTTTGAGAAAAATGGGCAAAACCCCAAAATTATTAACTCTCTTCTTTTGCTTTATTTTATTTATTTATTTACTTGTATTTATTGGAATACTAATATTTATTTGTTTAGATTAACTTAATTAAATCTTCAAAGTTAAACCATTTCATTTTAATTAATTTCAAAATGATTTCATGTCTTTCTTAGTTTAGTCATTTTCCGGCGAAATTAAGTTTATGGAAATTTTTCTAAGAATTCAAATTTATTATTTTCTAAAAAAAAAGAAATAAAAAAAAGAAAGTAAGAGAAATGTTTTTCCGGCTTTAAGTTTTTTAAGTGGTTCAAGTAATTTTTAAAAGTTGGTTTTTCTTATTTAAATATTCTAAATTTTGCCTTAAAATAATTTTGAAACTCTCCTTCCATACCTAGTCAAATTTTAAATGTTGGTAGTTTAAAATCATCTTTTACTCTTAAATTATTTTTCTTACGAAATTAAGCAATTTTAATCTTAAATTACCTAGTTGGATTTCTTACTTGAATATTTTTAGTGTCACTAGATTTAAATATTATTATTTTTATTTTTAAAAGTTAGTTAAATTTTTTAATCGTCAGTCAACTGCACATTAGCGGTCATGTCTGAGTGTTATTTAACTTCTCGGAATGAAAATAAAATCCTTAACCTTTTCTCTAAAATTTTTAAGATTTTTTTTGGTTGCAATCTTTTAAATTATGTTTTCTTAATTTCTTTAAAAAATTAAGTGGAGACTCTCTTATTTTTTGAAAAAATTAGATTTTCTTAAATTAATTAAGTTTTAAATCAATTTTTCCTAAAATATTCATTTTCCCATTTAAATAGAAATGACGACTCTGCTGGGGATTAATTAGGTTCTAACCATTTGATTTGACTTATTTGACTAATTGTTTAGAAATATAATTTTATTTGCTTTATTTGTTTAAATTTGAATATATTAAATTGTCATTGCATTTCATGACATATTTTGATATTATCTTATGTATTTAAAAGAATGGTTTTGCAAACCCTCAGTCAATCTTTTAAATATTTAATACTTTTCGGAAAAAGTGACAATTTATTGTATCGTGATGCGTCCAATAGTTTTTATAATTTCCAACTCAGATTGTCCACCTGAGTCCTCAGTCTTCTCAAAACCTACTCTTAGACACCTAGGACAAAGCGAAACCAAAACTTTTTTTAGGATCATTTGCTTAGGACGACCCAATACCCAAGGGGTATTGAGCCCATTAGTAGACAACCTTGAGTCCAACACGGCCTTCGACCTAAATGGACGATCATATTATGTGTTTATATTTGAAAAATGTATATGTTGTTTGGCGAACCATTGTCCCTTGGGGTTGAGAGTTTTATTTTAATTGCTTAGTTTAGTTAAAGAAGAATATTCACGAGATACTACTTCATCAAAAGATGTTCGGAGATACCAAGAAGTCCAAGAAGAAAAATCTTTCATGAAGGCTTAGTTTGGTACTGTACTCCTACGTGAAATTAATTTTTGTATTTTCTTTTCCCCATATTATGTATCCTCATTCAATTTATTCATAAGTCATGTATAAATATTTTGGGGGTAATGTAACGTTTCAAATCACGTAATACATCCTTCAAATCGTTCGACCTACCCTTGACACAAAAGGATCACATATTTGTTTAGGATGCACAATAGCTATTTACGTGCTATATTTTATAACTATTTGTGTGAATATGTTGCTTTATTTGAAGACGTTCTAGTCCACTCTTTTTAAAAAGTTTCTAAAACCCTCTAAGAACAAAAATCAAGTCACTATCAAAAGTTCATCCAAATACTCTTCGAGTCTTGACTTTCTCAATAAAATTTGAACTTCACCCTCAAAATTCTAAAATCTTACTCTTTAATCTAATAAGAGGTGGATTTGTCATTTTAATTTGAAAAAACATTCAAGCTAGTCGAACTACGTATGACCTGATTTCTTCTTTATGAGATACGTAAGCAACCTTCTATGGCTCGGTCCCTTATTTTTTAAAAATATTTCCCCTTCATCCTTACAAGAGAATCATCAATTTCACTTGAACGATGAAAATCATGGATCATTGCCTCCTCGATTCACAAATCTCAAATCAAATAGGCAAAATTTCACCTATTAAGTCATTTTCCTATATTTGTGGGCTAGTAAATCTTCGAGTAAAGCAACTATTATGTGATTACTTTTCTGTGTGATATTTTATATTATTTATTATGAACGGGGACTAACACATTTATCTCTTGAGTTATTTTTCTGTATCAGGTAATTAAAACTGATTTGTGTTGAGAGAGATGACTAAACATTTATACTTCACGAAGTCTAGAATCTCCAAAGATTTCTTCTTCAACTAAAGTTTTCAAAGGGAATAAAAATGATTTAAAATATTAAGGATATTGGTCTGACCGAGGTTTCTACAAGAGATCCTGCTATTGCTGAACATAATGAGACGATTGCACAACTGATGTATAAGATTGCTGAAATAAGAATTGAGTTACAACATACTAGGGAGTTGGAGAATCTTGCTATCACTGTCAGCACTCTTTTTTCAAGAAAAAGAAGACCTCCACTCTATTCTCATTCTCTGAACCCTCCAGAAAATATCCCAAGTAACCCTCACATTGTCCCCACCCAAAAATCACCTACCATTGACTTAACTACCCCTAATGCATACCATGTTAATTTTTCATACCAAACACCACCTTTTCCTCAAAATTCAACTATAAAAAATTCTCAAACATTACCTATCACATATCAAACTCCTATTCAAAATACTCAAAATCTATCTACTATTACACCCATGCCTTCAAAGGTTGATTTTCATATATCGTACCTTTCTTATCCTACATGTATCAAACTTAATCATTATAAAGAGAAGGAGAATGAGTGGAGGGCTAGAGAAAGAGTGACTGGACAGAGCCTAAAGGAGAAAATTATGAAAGTTGTGATCGAATTTCACTATACCTTAGATGTTGCGAGGCTAAATTATGAAGACTTATGCATCCATCCTAATTTAGGCCTTTCAAAAGGATTTAAGGTACCAAAGTTTGACACTTTTGATGGAACTGACAATCCTCTGACTCATTTGAAAGCTTATTGCAATCAATTCGCGAGAGTTGGAAAGAATGAATCATTGTTGACACGCCTCTTTAGTTGAAGTCTGAAGGGAGAAGTCTTGGAGTAGTTTACATCACAAGAGCTAAAACAATGACTAAGTTGGAGAGCACTTGCAAAGGATTTTGTTGAAAGATTTGGACATAACAAAGAAATTGTCCCTGATCGCTACTATTTGGAGAAGATCAAGCAAAACTTCATGAAAAAATATCAAAAATATGCTCTTTGTTGGATAAAAGAGATTGCAAGAGTTCAACCTCCCTTGTATGAATGTGAAATTACTAAAATGTTTATTCGCATTCAAAAGCCTGAATACTATGAAAGAATGTTATGTATGAGGGGACGAAAATTCATTGACATCGTCAAGATAGGAAAAGCTTTAGAGAATGACTTCAAGACTGAAAAAAACACATTATGAGTTAACGAAGGAATCATCAGATCAAGTGATATGAAAATGTCATAGAAGGAACAAGAATAAGTGTTTGTTGTCATAGCTATTCCACCAAAGAGATATCAAAATCACCATGCCAATCAAAAAAATTCTCACGTTCGAGTTTCAGAAAGCCTCCCAAAGTATTTACACCATTAAAGAATTCTCCAACTCAGTTTTACGAAAGGTTGAAAGCAACACGTATGCTTCATTCTATAAAAAGAATACCAACCAATTCTTTGGGAAAATCTTACAGGGAAGACCATAGATGTGCTTATCATTCAGGAGCTATTGAACATGATACAGAGAATTGTTTGACCCTCAAACACAAAATTCAAAATATACTCGATAATAAGTTAATCAACTAATCCTTAAGCACAAAATTCAAAATATGCTAGATAATAAGTTAATCAATTGATCAAGCTTTCCTAAATGATAATATATTTCATGGTTGAGAGTAAGCACAAGATGACTTGGATAAGATCGCTTGAAGACACTCGCCTTCAGAGGACAAAGACAAGAGTGCAAAACATTGACAAGATTTCTATATAAGAAGTTATTTGTCACGACTCAAAATGGGGTCATGACTAAAAGACTACTTAAATTTCCAACCCAAGAATAAAGTACACTGAAAGAAGAAAAAACCCAATAGATAAATAGTAACCACATAAAATCATATCCCAAAACCTGGTGTCACGAGTATAAAAAACATCTAACATAAAAACTAGTGAAATCAATACATCTCATTCTTGGAATAGAAAAAAAGACTACACAACTAAGGTAGAATCTAATGGCAACTCGAAGCCCTGAATATCACCACTATATCTGGATAATCAACTGCTTGAATCTGTGGGGGGGGGGGGGAGAAAGAAGTAGGGGTGAGTACACATAAATGTACCAGTAGGTTTAATCGACTAGGAATAAGAAATTGAATAAACTATGAAATAATCTAAGAACGCTTCCACCTGCAACAGAAAACTAGTCTGGCATCGGAGCCACCAATTTATACAGAACGACACGGATAAAGTAAATATATAATCTCAAATAAGCCTATCCAAAGCAACCACAAGTAATATAATGAGATGGTATGTAATGCAATGCAAGGTGGTATCAAGACCGTCGCACAACCTGTCATATACACCCCCGTCGAGCTAAGGCTCCATAGACTAAGGGGACCCATGGGGACCTCGCAGGCCATATACCTCAATCACAACATATCAACTACCTTGCCACCTAACTCGTGGTTAAGGACTCATGATAAGAATCACAATATATCAACTACCTTTCCACCTAACTCGTGGTCAAGGACTCATGATAAGAATCACAATATATCAACTATTCTGCCACCTAACTCGTGATCAAGGACTGATGATAAAAATCACAGTGTATCAGCCGCCTTTCCACCTAACTCGTGGTCAAGAGTTTTAAAAATAGTTTCACAATTTCTCAAAATATCATAATATGTAGTATGAGGATGCATACAATTAAGACACTATTATCTTCCTTTCTCAATATGTCATATTCACAATATTCTCAATTTTAGGATTTACATGCTCTCAAAGAAAACACATAGACAATTAAAACCCTCACACTAGCATCATAATAATTATTTTCCACCCAACACATGATACGATCCCATCCTATAGATTATAACATAGGAATATTCAATAACTCAATCCCAATCTCAAAGAGGGATAACCAAACCTACCTCAATGTCGGAACCACACTCGAACACTTCTACCGAATGGACAAATCTTGAATTCAACTCTCGAAATGACAATTCTCTATCAAGAATAAAATATACACATCACAAGGAGTTCAATGACACCCATATTACTATATTTATTTTTGGCTAAGAATCGAGTCAAAAAGTCACCCCGAGCTCTCGAATTCGAATCTAAAATTTCATTCAAAATATATTTAGCCATAATAAAATAAACTTGTACCTCAAATTTCAGCTAAAACGGATCGCTATTCAACCCCCAAATCAAGATTCTATTTTAAGAACCCTAGGACTATATTTTCATAATTTGTACACGTTTCTACCCTAAAAATCTATTTAAAATTAAATAAAAATTTAATAGAAAGGATGAGAATAATTACCTTGATGTTTTGAGATAAAAATTATAATTTTTTCTCTCTTCTTTTTCTTTCTTTTTCTTCCCGTAAATTATTCTTCGTCCGTTTTTCTTTTTCTTTTGTCATCGTCTGTGTTGTTTTCTCGTTACTGTTTGTGTTATGTTTTTCATAGGGCTGCGCAACAGCCCTATTTTTTATTATTATATATTTATTTTCTTTTCTCTTTTTTTAATTTATAAAACTTTTTATTTTCCTTATTTATTTAATTTATTTTTAATAAATTATGTGCTAAAAGTAATAAACTCTATTGACTTATTTTTAATAAATACAGGTTAAATAGTATATGATATTAACTAAATTATTAATTTAATCCATCAATTAAATTAATTGTCAACTAAATAATAATAATTACTGAACAATCCAAAATTTTCGATTTAAATTTACGAAAAGGATCTTTTATGAAAAAGTGTGAACTCATTCTTAAATGACCAGCGGGTCATTACATTATCCACCACTAAAAATTATGTTCATACTCGAACATAGAGTAAAAGAAAGTACCTGAAGCCTCGAAGAGATAGGGGTATTTAGCACGCATGTCAGACTCTATCTCCCAAGTCGTCTCCTCAACAGGCCGATGTCGCGACAGAACCTTAACTGAAGTGATCTCCTTAGTACGGAGCCTACAAACCTATCTATCTAGAATGACTACTGGCTCCTCCTCATAAGTCAAATCAGGACCAACCTTTACGAAATCATAAGAAATAACGTGGGACTCTTCCGGTATATATTTTCAAAGCATGGAGAGATAGAATACTAGATGGATAACTGAAAAACTAGGTGGGAAAGCCTCAACGAAGGCCAACACACTATGACATGGGGAGATATCAAGTCTGATCAACTGTCTGGCCAAAGATTGAACCTCCAAAGCTAAAGGTCTCTCCTCCGCCCTAAGGAATGCCAAACTTATTGATTTAATTGAAGGGAACTAAGACGATTAGTGTTATACCCCATTTTAACCGAGGTCAAATAGTGTACAACGTATTGGAAAGTCCTACCTAATTAATTAAGGAGTCGCCACCTAATTATTTTTAAGGTAAATTAGGATACCTATTTTTTGCTAAAATTATGCTGCATTAACTCCATTTTAAGATCTGCTAAACTTATGCGATTCTAGGTAAGAGTTCTATTTTATCCTAAAGGGAAGGTGTTAAGCACCCTTCAAGATTCGTTAAAATGATTAATCGGCCAGACTTAGATTAATTAATTAAAATAAAATAAGAAGATAAAAGATTTATTTTAAAGCTTGACAAAGTGCTAAAAAGATTGAAATCTTAAATCATGAAATCATTAATTTTGTGATAATAAAAGAGACTTATTCAAACATGATTTGTAAAAATATGATTCTTGTAATTCGTTAAAAATAAACAAAGTTTAATAAAATCCTAAGGCATTTGAAATGTATCAAAGTAAAATTTGTATGCTTTCGAAATAATTGCGTAAAAGACAATTGCATTTTTTATTTACTTTATTGGAATAAAAGATTCGGGAAATTTGAAAAGAGAAAATGCACATTTTTATTTTTTATGAGAACTTTTGTTTAAAAATATTTTTTATTATTATTTTTTTTTATTTAAAAAACATGACAAGAAAACTCCTTTTTAATGTAGCTAAGAATAAATCCACGACAAAGTTAATATCTTCGTTTATTTAATAAAAAAAAATGTGTTTGACAAGGCGTTATCTAAATAAAATACTAATTCCTAAAAATGTAGCAAACGACTAATATTACGACAAAAAGCATTTCTAATTAAGATACCCAAACCCAAAATGTCTACATGGTGCTAATTATTTTAAAAATACAAAGAGAATATCTAAATCACATAAACAAACAACAAATAGGATAAAATAAATAAAAATCTAAAGCGTAAA